>NW_004624786.1:7259332-7303706 GCF_000247695.1 Heterocephalus glaber | reverse complement strand
AGAAAGAAAGAAAGAAAGAAAGAGAGAGAAAGAAGGAAAGAGAAGGAAAGAAAGAAAGAAAGAAAGAAAGAAAGAAAGAAAGAAAGAAAGAAAGAAAGAAAGAAAGAAAGAAAGAAAGAAAGACGGAAAGAAAAAGTTAGTTTATGGAAATACCAAATTTTATTTAAAATAGAGAACTGGTAAAAGTCAGTTCTCTACTTAGACAAGTTAGAATAAAAATACAAAGGTAGCAGAGAAGATATTGTCAAAGCCCCAGCTTTCATTTATAAGATGTAAATAAATAATCTTTTACTTAATTTCAGCCAAAAAGAGCAATGACTTGTACATGATTGTGCAAAAACAACAAGAAAGAATTGCAACAGAAAGGAAAATTATGCAAGCAGAAGGTAAGGTTTCCTAGCATGCTGAAATGACCTCTTATTATAATTTTATAAGGGTGGCGATTTAGACGAACTTGGAAATTGATAGATGCAGTATTTGTCATCTGCCCTGAAGATGATACAGATGGCCCTGGAAGGAGGAAAGAGAGGAGACAAAGAAGTAGAACTTTGGCTTATATATAAATTTAAGTGTTCTCAACCAGGTGCCCTAGAAATTTTTAACTACTCTGAACACCTACCGGTGTTCCTATCTGCCAGTGAGGCCACTGTTGAGGTAAACGAGGCTAACATGGTTTGACTCGTGTTGCCTCACTTGCTCTTCCTGTCAGCGTCACTTCATTCAAGCATCCCTGGAACAAAAGGTGACAGAGCTCATTCTCCTACTGACATGTCCCATTTGGCTGGTAATGGTGGGCACCTTGGCAGCCTAGCTCTTCTTTTCTTCCCACCCCCTTGTACCACTTGAGAGGGTTGAGACAGCCCCAAAAAAGAACTAGAGTGAAATGATTTCCAACACTGTAGATTATTTCCAATGCAACAGATTATTTCAACTACAGCCAAGTGACCGGTCAGGCCCACCACCCTTCCCACTCATTCTCCAGAGGTAGACACTTATAACAACATTTTCTCCCAGTATTTACCTCCATGTTTCCAAATAAAATAAGCTATTGTTTCACTTCTCAATCTTACAAACTATTTGTTGATTTTCTATCAGAAATGGTGAGTATTTGGTCCACACACTTCTCCTTTCTTTTCCAACATCTTCTCAATATTATGTATCAACATTTTGGTTAAATTGGTATTTAAATTACTAGGACAGTGAGATGTTGAGCCAAGTACTATAGTTAAGTTTCATTTCTTAAATAGCTTTATATTTTTTTAGAGCTAGTGCTCATTTTCCATTTGCTTAATTTTTAAAGTAACCGATAAATATTTCAGCTCTGCTTGCATTCTCAAACAGCCTCCCATTATAAATGTCCATATAGCCAAACATACGTAAGTATATATCAGTCTTCCTTTTTAACTAAAAGTAAATAACTCTCTTCTTGGACCTTTCCTCCTGATCCTACCTGAACCACTCATTTTCTGGGGTATTTGTACAGCTGTCATCCAGTACTTTTCTCTGCTGTTATCCTGAAAATTCTCTTGGTCTCTCCTCTGTTTGATTTCTTAATTCCTAGATCCTACGTTACATTCTTTCTTGCTTTACTCCCTCTTCTTGATGAAATAATACTGCAGTAGCTTTTCAAAAGAGTTAATGGAGCCAATGTGTGTGGGCTGAGAGTTTGGCTCTGTACAGAATTCTAGGCCGAGAATCATGTTGTATTAGTCAACTTTTCCATCACTGTGACAGAATGCCTGGTCGCAGTTTCAGAGGTTTCAGTCCATGGTTAGTTGGCTCTGTTACTTTTAGGGCTGTGGAGAATCAACAAGGAAGGGAGAATGTTGTGTAACAAAGCTGCTCACTTCATGGCAACAAAGAAGCAAAGAGAAAGAGAGAAAAGGCCTATGTCCCACTATCCCCTTTTAGGGCATGCCCCCAATAACCTAACTTCCTCCCACCAGGCCACACCTCTTATAGGGTTCCATCACCTCCCAGTAGCACCAATAAGTGGGGACCAAACTTTGAACACATGAGACTTTGAGGGCCATTTAAGATCTAAACCATAACACATGTCCATTTGCATTTTCAAGGCATTTATTTCTCTATTTTCTTCTAGTCCCATTGTGGCTATTGACAAGTCTTGATTCTTTATTATCTTGATTTTTCTCTCCGGGCATTTTGGGAATCTTTTTAAAAAGATTTTCTGGTTTTCTGGAATTAGTGCCTTGACGCTGGTCTTTTTTAATTCACTGTGCTGAGTACTGAGTGGTCTTTTCAATCCATAGTTTTTTCAGTCCTAAAAATTCCCTTGAACCATTTTTGTATTTTTTTCTCTGCACTTCATCTTTTTCTAAAATTTCCAAGGATTAAATGTTAGACCTCCAGAATTGATACTATAATTTCCTTTCCTATTTTATTAATATCTCTTTGACTTTTTGTTCTGTGAGATTTCTTCAACTTTATTTTCTATCACTTTCACTGAATTTAATCTCAGTGATCCTATCTTTATTTCCAAACTTTGTTTTATTGTTGTTGTTTGCTTTTGTAATAGCTGATTTTCTTTTATTGATACAACACCTTCTCTCATTGAGAATGTTAATTTTTGTACGTGGTTGCTTTTTTCTTCCATAAGATTTTTCTCTACCTGTTTCCTCTGAAATATTTCCACAGTTACTTTTGGTACCCACTGGGGTTCCAGGACTCCTTACAGGTACCAAAATCCTCAGATGCTCAAATTTCTCTTTAAAATGGTGTAGTATTGGCCTATAACCCCCACACACTTTCCTATGTACTTGAAATCAAGTGTATATTACTTGCAATGCTTAATACAATGTAAATGCTATGCAAATAGATGTTGTTCTGTATTGTTTAGGAAATAATGACAAGAAAATTTTTTTTCAAATATTTTTAATCCATGACTGGTTGAACCCATCTTGGCAGAACCCACAGATACAGAAGGAGATCCAATTCACTGGTTGCTTTTTTCTCACTGGAAATTTTCCTTAAGTTTTCAGTGACCTTCGGCTATAAGGCACTACTATAGAGTGATGCTGATGAGGTTTACTAACTTATTGTGTAGGTTTGGTTGTCATTTTGATATTTCTCACCAAGGGGCACCTAGATGTCACTAACTGTGGTTCTACTCTTCTGGGATGCTCAAAAAGGGATTTGCAGATGTGTGTTTGGGTGATTGGGACAAGGCACTCAGGGTATCACTGAATTTCATTTCATCTCTGTCTTTGCCTCCAGCCCTGCATTGTAGCTGGTGTTCAGTGACTCTGTGACTCATTTCCAACAGAAATAAATTTCTTAACTTTTTCTAGAATTGGGATAGGGAACCTGAAGTTTAACTGATACTTTTGCAGATCTTTTTAACCAGTCATCCAGCTTTTAGCCCTACTGTCACTCCTACTGTCCTTGGAAATCCATGTCTCCAGTTCCTACCTGTCCAGGGTTCTGTGGAACAAAAAGCTTTCTCTTCAGCTGTCTACCTGATATCTCTTCTTTGATGTCCAATAGGCTTGTGTTAGTTAGCTTTTTGTCACTGTAACAAAACACTAGGAAAGTCAATTTAAAGAATCATTTTGGCTTATGATTTCTGAGGTTTCAGTTAATGGTCAGTGAGTTTCATTGCTGTGGATCTGTGATGAAGCAGAATATCATGGCAAAAGGGTGTAGTGAAGCATAGCTGCTCAATTCATGGCAACCAGGAAACAGAGAGTGAGAGAAAGAGACAGAGAGAAAAGAGCCAGGAATCAGATATAGTGCATGCCCCTATGACCCTTTCCCTTCAACTAGGCCCCACCTCCTCTTTCTATCACCTCCCAATAATGCCATCAAATTATGTTCTCATTAACAGATTAATCCACTGGTGAAGTTAGAGCCCTCATGATCCAATCACCTTCCAAAAGCCCCACCTTTAAACATGTAAGACTCTGGGGCAACATCAGATTTAAACTATAGCAACTTTAACACATCCATAGTTAACTCCTGATAGTTTTCCAACCAGATGATCTTGTCCAACTCAGTGTGTGGAAAACTTTTTCTTCCAATTTCTCAGAACAAAAACCTTGGAGTCATCCTTGACTCCTCTCACATTTCCCATTGGTTCTCTTGGCAAGCCCTATTGAGTTTCAAAATATATCCAGAATCTGGGCTAGGGGTGTAGCTCAGAGCATAGCATGTATGGGGCCCTGAGATCTATTCCTGGCAATGCTAACAAGAAAAAGAAAAAAAAAAATACAAGAGCAATCAAAATATATGGTGAATGTTTAAGTTTTTGAAAACATTTATTATGGTAAAAGACACATTGCTTTTAACTCCCTCAGAATACTCCTCCCTGCATCAAATACACTTATCCCTTGTTCTTGCCACTTTCTGAAGTAGTTCTGGAAGTCACCTTTTCTTAGTATCCTTACAAGATATGATAAAAAGAAATATGGTGAATGTTGCTGCAGAGTGCCATATAATGGAAGGGCAGACTCATAAAAACATTACAGTGTGTCCTCACTGACCTTATTCACAAGATCTTGCACTGGGTAACTTCTGGCTCTCCCAAAAGTCAAAATGACCCTGAAATGTAAATGTTCTAAATCAATTCAGAACATCCAGGCAGCCATAACAGCACAACTAAAGAGGACTTCCAGAACTGCTTCAGAAAGTAACAAGGCTGGTAAGATAAGTGTTTTTGAAGTGAGGGGGAATGATCTGAGGGTGATTAATGGCAGTGTGTGTTTTACTGTACTGATGATTTTTTAAAATTTAAACATTTCATATTTTTCAATCAGAGCATGTATGTGTGCAAGCGTGTGTTTGTGTGCATGCATTCAGAATTTGACCTTTTGTCATCTCTCTAAGTTATTGAAGTGATCTTCATTCTCTCTCTCTGCTTCTTCCATTGCCCTTGAGGTCTATTCTCAGGTCGGCAGTCACTGCAATATGGTTAAAACATAAGTCAGACCATGCTATTTCCCTGTTTAGTCCCTTCCCATGGTTTTCTGCTCACCCAAAATAATACCTAAAGCCCTCATTATGGTCTACAGAACCTGACATGATCTTCTTTCTCCTATCTGTATTTTTGGGGATTTTTTGATTCCAGGGATTTAACTCCAGACCTTGCTCTTGCAAGGCAGGTGCCAGAACCACTGAGCTAAATCCCCAGCCCTCTCTTATCTGTATTCTTATTCATGCCCTGTTCCTTTCCCAATCCTGATTCCCCTCCAGCTACACTGGCCTACTTGTTTTTTGGTGGGCTAATTACACACATTCCCACTACAGGGGGACATTCGCATTAGCCTTTCAGTGCCTGGAAGCCTCTCTCCCCAGTCTGTGTGGATGGCTCCTTTACTTCCTTCATATCATTTCTCAAAAGTCACCTTCTCATTAAGGGCTTTCCAAGCCACTCCTCTAACATTCCTGACTTATTCTGTGATATTTTATATTCTACATCTGTTCTGTTTTATCCCCACATCATACTGTGTATTTTTTATATCTAACACATCTCAACTAGAATGTAGTTCCACGAGAGAAGGCATTTGTGTGTTTTGTTTATTACTATATCCGTAATGGTTAAGGCATTGTTTAGAAAATAGTGGAAGCCCACTAAATATCTGGGTTGGGGGGGGCGCAGTTGAGACAGGGCCTTGCTATGTAGTTCAGGCTGGACTTGAACTCACTATGTAGCCCAGGCTGGCCTCAAATTCATGGCAATCCTCCAGCCTCCGCCTCCTGACTAAATATCTGCTAATAAATTAATGATTGCTTTCATTAGTACCACATATTTGTTTTTGCATTTTCTCATCTGCCAGGTCACTTACTCCTCTTCCATCATTCAGAATTGTTTTGTTTTCTCTCTTTCTCTCGTATTTGTACTACTGGGTCCACATCATTTTTGTATCTTATTTCCATCATTTTAATATCATTTGAGGAAGGTACAGAGTTAAGAGCCCATGTTTAACTCACTATATCAAGTCAGAAATCCAAGTTATTCATCTCAATCCATCTTTTACAGGTTTTTTTTCCTAACTTATTTGGAGTCAAAGTTTCTGTCTTTAATCTGATCCCATCTGTTATGGCTTGTGTCTAGATATCTCCCCAAAACTTCATGTGATCATAGGTAGGGCTTTTCAGGGGCAGCTGAATCTAGGGTGTGTGATGCTGGAATTGAGGGAGTGTGATTACTAAATTAGTCTACTGATTGGTTTGGCATAGCTCAGGGTGTGGGTAATGGGATGGCCCACACTGGGTGTGGGTGACACCATCCAAAATATGGGTACCCTGGGTGGATATAAAGAGACAGAAAGAAGGCAGGCTTTCTCCTGCTTCTTTGCTACTTCACTGTTTTACTTCCTTCTGCCCACCATGAACTGTTTCTCCTCTGTGATATCCCTCTGCCATGCCACCCTGCCTTGGAGCCAAATCCCTACAAACTGTGAGCTAAATAAACCTTTCCTCCTTTAACTTTTGTTGTCAGATATTTTGTCTCAGCAATGAGGAAAAGAAACTAAGAGACCATCTGTTTTCCGTCTTTCAGAAATTCTGCTCAATATCTATTGTACCAATTGTTTCTTGCATTTGCTTTTAGGAATAGCTATGAGCCAGCTGTGGTGGTGCATACCTGTAATCCCAGCACTTGGGAGGCTGAGGCAGGAGGACCATACCAATTCAAGGCCAGCCTAGGCCTACATAGTGAGTTCAAGGCCAGTCTGAACTACATAGGGAGACCCTGTCTTAAAAAACTGAAAATTTTAAAAAGGAATAGTTATGGGTTTTTTTTAATCATGAAGGAACATTCAGAGCAGAAAGTAGAGATGCCAGTATGTGCTCAGTCTGCCATCTTGAAACAAAGGTCATTTACCTATGGTCTTTCCATTGACCCTTCAACTTTATCCCCACCGTGAACATTTGCTCAAGTCTCCCCCATGTTTAAAACTCCTGCTTGATCTGGACTACAGCTTGATCATACTACAAATGATCAGTACTACCTTTCTCCTGCTCTTCCAAACCAATCTCTCTTCAAGAGTTTCTCATCTCCAAATGACTCCCCAACTCATTGCAATCCAACTGACATTCTCAAAAACAATAACTATACCTTCTGGACAAAGGACAAAAAACTACCTGAATTCACTAGAAGGGGAAAAGAGATTCTGGAAGGAGTCAACACTTAAAAGGAAGTAGTACTACCCAACATGTGAGAAAAGACTGACACTAGTTGGCACTTGGGAGGAGGGAACTGCACTGGATGAGTTTCCAGGCCACACAAGCTGCCTAGAGCTCCAACAGAAAATTCAGTCTCTCTGGTCTGAAAGGCCTGACAACAACCATAACAGTTGTAAAGTGATACAGAAATCTCAGAAGGAGAGTTCAGAGAGGGAGAGCCTTGAATTATACATACAAACTTTGCTTCAATCTCAGGCTGAGCCCTGAATCACACATGCACAAGACAGACTCTAAGCAATCTAATGAGGCATAAAAATCTGAACTGAGACTTGAGATTCAAAGATTATGGTCGCATGCAGTTAGTTGTCTGCTAAAACTAAAAAAAAAAAAAAAATTCAATGCTTTTTCAGAGAAATATAATAACATCTCTACAACATAATATTCACAATGTCCAGAATTTAATCCCAAATTACTTTAAAGCCAAGAAACAGAAATATGCAATCCGTTCTCAAGATAAAACACAATCAACAGAGCCCAATCCCATGATGACCCATATGTTGTAATTAGTAGGTAAGGATTTTAACCTATTTAGCCATGCTCAATGAAATAAAGAAATATATATTTATGATGAATAAACAAATAGAAAGTCTCAGCAGGTAAATAAAACCTATAAAAATAAACCAAATGAAACTTAAAGTTGATAAAACAATATATGGACTTAAAAATTACCAGCAGAAAGAAGATGATAGAGGAAAGAATCAGTGAATTTGGAGCTAGGTCAGTAGAAATTATCCAATCTGAAGAAAAGGTGAAAAAAAATAGAAAAGCATCTCAGAGGCTTGTGAGAAAATGTCACAAGTCCTGGAATCACAATATCATCAGGCCTGGAATGTCCTACTACACAGTTAATCAGTGTCTTAGAAGAAGAGAGAAAGAATGGGACCAAAAAACTTAACAAAATAATGGCTGAGATTTTCCCAAATGCGGCAGAAGACAAAAATTTGCAGGTACAAGAAGTTCAGGAAACTTTAATCAGTGTAAATACAAAGAAAACTATGCAAAACCAAATTATTATTAAATTTCTAAAAACCAAAGATAAAAGAAAATTAATAGCAACCTGAGAAAACAGAGACTTTTACAGGGGAATGACAACTCAAATGATCATATGCTCATGGACTTCTTCCAGATACTGTGGAGACCAGACAACATGTTCCATGTACTAAAAGAAAAAAATCATTAACCTAAAATTCTGTATCCAATGGAAACTAAGACAATTAATTGCCAAAAGACTTACACCACAAAACAAAGTGCTTTAGGCTGAAGAGAAATTGAAGTGTATGGAAACTCAAATCTACAATAAAAAGTCAACACCGAGATTCTGGTAAGCTTCTTGATTCATGGACTTACATTAATGTGGTGGGAAAGTGATCACCTCCATGGATAAATGAAGATGGAATTCTTTAAAAATATTCAAACAGTCCAAAAGAAAGCAAGAAAGGAGGAAAAAAGGAACAAAAACAGAAGACATACAGCAAAAATTACAACAATGTGGCAGACCTAAATTCAACCATATCAGTAAGTATATTAAATGCTAATGTACCAAGCACCTCAGTTAAAATATGGGACTGGAAGCAGCTCCCCCAGCTTCTTACTTTCTAGAGAAAGAGAACAGATTATTGCTGCTAATTGCTTGCTACCCCCCTATGAAACAACTAACGTGTGTCGACAAATATAATGTGCTAGTCCATTCTCCTAGATGTGACCTTCAGCCCGGAATGCCCTTATCTCACCCCACTCTCTGCCCCAACATGCAAAACACACACCGTGCATATTCCTGTAGGTCTTACCTTTCCAGGAAGGTGATCTGATCTGACCACTGCCATACACACACACACACACGCACGCACACACACACACAAACCTCCAATTAAAATACATCATTTCCTTCTATTTACCTGCATGAGCAAAATTAATCTATTTACTTGTATGAGCTCACTAAAAGCTGAACTTTATTGTGTACGTCACTGTAGCCCCAAGGCAGGTGTATATAGGCCATTTGGTTATCAAATGCATTAATTAATGAGCAAAATTAAATTATGAATATGGTAAGCTATACCGTACTACACACATACTACAATTTGTCATAATGAACTTGGATAGGGTAATAATTCAACCCAGACCACACCCTTTGCTTTGAAAGATAATACCCTGCTAATTTAACATGGGGCCATATTTTTTTTCCTGACCAATATTGACATATATGTTCAAACAATTAAAATCGCTCACTTGTTTCACTTTTAGGAAGGAAATAAATTCATATGTCAGTGAAAGTGCTGAGCCTTTTAACATCCCCTCAAATGAATGTTTACATTTTTATAAATATTAAGGAACAATAAACTTTGCTTTAGCCATATATATAATTATATATATATATATGTCTTTATATAAAATTTTCCTTCCTTCCCTTCTGCATGGACCCCCTGTTCCCGAGACAGAAAAGCAGTAGTTTGTTGCTAAATGTTTAAAATCCACCTCTCCAAGCAAGGGTGCCCTGATTACAGTATTTATCAATTTCCATGGTGTAAATACTCCCACCACACACACCCAAGTCCAACCTACCAACATGACTCATGAGTAGAAAATTGGAAAGAGATAGGTATAGTAAGATATCAGAGCCAGCGTGAGCCATTTTAGAAGAGACCACATGAGGTCATGGTCAGGGCAGAAAGAAGCACTCATAGAGACAAGGAGTGGCAAAAGGTATCATTTAAGACACAAACACAAACAAGCTTCCACTTAAAAAAAATTAAGACGTTAAGTATTTTTTAAAATGGGAGTCCAAGTGATGATACAATGACTTAATGATATAAAGTAAATTACTTCCAACTTTTGACAATGAAAAAACTCAGAATCTGAAGGGTTTTCTCTTTATGCCCTGCCTTCCAACAAAGGACAATAAAAATCTGACTTGCGTGGTCATTTTTCTTGTGTCCCATGACATTTGGCAGCAACCAAAGTGCCCAGACCATGAGAGAGATCTAAAAACCTCACCTGGCCAGTATGGAAAAAAATAATCGTAATTAAATTAAAAATCACCTGGCTGGGAATATAGCAAGGCCCTGGCTTCTATCTCCAGCACCTCAAAAATACATGAAAGAAAGAAAAACCAAAAATAACAAAAACATCATCTGGGAGAGAGAAAGCCCTTAACACTGAACCTGCTTTTTGGGTTGGGACTGCTTGGATGGGAGAATGGGGAGTGACAAGATGCTTTACCCAGGAGAAGGACAGTGAATGTGTGAAATGGGATTCCGACACAAGAAAAAGAAGGGACAAGTACTGGTGACCACCATGCTGACCAAAAGCCATGCAGTTGCTGTTTCTGGCCCATGAGTTTAATGACAAGGTTCCTCCCCTTCTCTTGCCAACTAAGCAAGAGCTGTCAGAACATTCCCTGACTTTGCTGCCCAGCCAGGCCTGGAGTCTGCCCCAGGCACACGCACAGATATCCCCAGGCTTGAATTCCATCCAGAGACTAGTCATTTGATGAAACTGCATGAGGTCTGAAAAACAAACTCCCACTCAAACACACTGTACTCGGGAGACTGCAATCTAGACAATCCTGTCTCCTAGAACGCAGACCCACACTGACCACAGGATCCTTCCAAAGGCACAGCCGACAGAAGTGTGTGCAATTCCACCATATAATTTTTGTCTGGGAAGTGAAATATCTCTGTCATTACATTATTTTTCTTAGCTTAGCAATCCCTTGAAAGAATAAAGCTCAGAAAAGATCCTTCTCAAGGCCAACTATTGAAACAGTCTTCATATATTCTCTCCTATCTTCCACAACCTTGTACAGCTTTCACATCAAATTTCTCTTTTTATCCTCAAAATAGTGCATCCATCAAGGTATGTATTGTTATTTCTGCTTCCTGGTCCAGTCCAGAGTTCCTTGTCCCTGTTAAATCGTACCACAGGGCAGCCTTCCCAAATCACATCTGAGAGATTGGTTCCCTGTGACAACCTTCGCCCCCCTCTCCTGACCCACAAGCCTAACACAAAGAGGCGGCCGGAAACTCCCAAGAGCTGCCAAGAGCGTAGCCACAGTGTCCTAGAAAGGAATTCTAAGCCCACAACAGAGTATTTCTCATCTAGTGTTTTTATGAGGTTGGGGCTGGGGAGGGTGGGTGACTAGCCAATGACGAGGTGGCGGAATGATGAACTCATGCAAGCCCACAATGCTGGTCGTGTTGTAGTGGGAATGGGGACAGGCTTTTGTGCCAGCCAAAATGTGCCTCCATACACACTTGGTTAAAAATAGTGATGGCACAGGAGCAAATGCGGTGGGAAAATTTTTTTTTTACTTTATCTGTAATACTGTATTTACTTTAAAAAGAAAGCACATTCATGCATACTTACATAATTATAATGTATCTTTAAAAATCAAAAGAAAATGGCCATTGCTGCTGCTTTGATAGCCCTTGGGTAGTTTACATCCTAGAATATTGTGTGGGTGAGGGGAGATTCCTAGCATACTACTGAACTATCTCAAACACACAACCCAACCAAGATACATCATGTACAGGTACAAACACCCAATGATAAATGTAAACGAATTGTATACCTAAAATATACCAATAAAAGAACTAAAAAAAAAAACACACACACACAACCTTCCGTGTCTATTCAAGTCAGCTGACATGTGACTACCCACTGCTCCAAACAACTTTCTGCTTCCCAGGCCCAAAGCACATGTGTCTCTCCTTCTGGAAATGCAGGAGGGGCAGATCCGAAAGAGCTTTGTGTTAATCAGCTTTCCATCCCTGTGACAAAATACCAGAGATAAACAATGTGTAAGGAGAAAAGGTTTATTTTGGCTCGTTTTGGAGCCTTCAGTCCATGGTCACGTGGCCTCATTGCTTTAGACCTGTAGGGGCGCATGGTGAAGGAGGCCTGTTGACTTCGTGGCAGGCAGGAAACAAAGAGAGAAACTGGAAGGGAACAGTGTCCCAATATCCCCTTTAAGACAACTCCTCAGTGACCTAACTTTCTCCCACTAGGCCACACTCCCTAAAGGTTCCACCACTTCCCAGTAGCACCACAGGCTGGAGACCAATCCTTCAAAACACAGGTCTTTGGGTGATATTCAAGATCCAAAGTTTAAACTGCTTGCCCTCAAATTGCCTAAACCTGTGGTTGGTTTGGGATGAATTGAGATGACACAGACAGACAAGCATCAGCCCATACCTACAAAGAGGTAGTCTGTAATGAGGTTAGCCCAGGACTTCATCTTGAAGAACAGCTGGAGTTTTGATGGGGAAGGGGACAGATGGATCAGGAATGTACCCATGTGCAAGAGGACGGAAACATCTCGGAAGTAAATTAGAATGTGGACTCACGGACATTATGATCCCCTTCTTCCTCCTACTCCTCCTCCTCTTCCTCCTCTTTCTTCTTTTGTGTGTGTGTGGGGGGGGGGTGTGTGCGTGCACACACACATGTGCTGGGAATTTAACTCAGGGCCTCAAGCATGCTAGGCAAGTGTTCTGTCACTGAGCTACACCTGCAATCCCTCATGATCATTTTTAATCCCATCCCCATGCTTCATCACAGATTCCTGTCTTCTAGAATGTCACCCCTTTGTACACTTCTTTTACATCTGTACCAACACTACCCCCGATCCCTGGGCATCTCAGCAGGAGACAGCGTATGAAAGCTCTTCATTTTTTATTGATATGCATAGACTTCCTGAACAAACACAAGAGTGGCAAAGGAAGGTCAGAGGGACTAAGAGATTTTCCCAGCAGATGAGAAGGGGGATCAGGATGCTGGCCCTGGGCCCCATATCACCAGCTATCAAATGAGCCAGGTGGGAGCCTTGGTGAGATACAGATACCTAAATTAGATCAACCCACTTTGAATCCCAGTTCTAGCATTCTCTGTATGTCCTGGAGTAACTTAATTTCTCTGTGCCTCCTTTAATGTTTACCTCAGAGCTGTTGGGCAGATTAAAATGACAACAATGCCTATAAAATGTCTGGTGTAATGTCCAGGACGTAGAAATGTTGACACCATCATTCACTCAGATATTCTACCATTTGGATCATCATTATTCCCACAAATGTCTCTCGTTTAGGACCTGAATTTTTGAGTCTGCCTGAAGCCTGGAGCCCATGACTGGGCACTTTCTAATTCAGTTTTCTTTGTCAGAAAGGTTGCTCTAAACCCACTTGCGGACACCACAAGAATTCTCTGGGCCTGCTTGTGATGGCTAAAGATGGGGGTTTGAAGTCCCTCTGTTAGCACAGGTGGGGTCTGAGCAAACTCAAAGGATGTAGGGGTTTGGAAAAGGATGTATCTCCATCCCTTGAGCAGGGTTGGGATAGTAAGCAGCTCCTGCATCCTGATCCCACATTCCTGTGGCACCCCAGTCCCCTAGCTGCCTACTGTTCTCTTCCTGGGTTCTGGCCTGGATGGGCTCACATGAGAGCTTGCTACTGCATCTTGGCATGGATGGGCTTTTTGCAAGATCACCCACAAGGGGAGTGACATGCAGGCTGGGTGCTCACACATCCTAGACCCTGCCTGCCTCACTCCTGCTCTGGGTCCCTGCTCCCCTAGCAAGTTCATCCAGAATGAACCTCAAGCTCTCCTGGGACTCCTGCATACCGATCCTGGCTCCCCTCTGCAGCAGCATAGCTCAGTCTCCAAGTACATCTAATGGAGTACAATGAAGGCCGTTTATCATTTTCGGACAGCGACATATCCTGAGGAATGTGCCACTAGGCAATTTCATTGGTGTGTGAAAAGGATAGAGTGTGTTTAACAAACCTAGAAGGCATAGCCAATTGCTCCATGAGGTCTCTCAATGCAATCAAGAAATGTAGTGAACGTGACACATGAGGGCTACCACTGGCATAACACAGCACAATGCTTCACAGCAAACTTTCAAAAAAATGTAATTAACATATCTAATTTTCTTCCATGCTGGGGATTGAACCAGGGCCTTGGGCATGCTAAACAACTGTTCTACCACTGAACATAATTCCTAGCCTTAAAATCTTTTTTATAAGTAGAAAGTGTACATTCTAAAATAATGATAAAAAGTATAGGATAGTAAATTCAAAAGCCATTATTATCATTATCAAGTATCCACGCACATAATTGTATGTGCTCGACTTTCAAACGCCTGCAGTGCAGTGGGTTTGTTTATACCAGCTTCACCACAAACATAAGTAGTGCATTGTGCTGTGGCATTAGGAAGTCTGCAGCTTCACTAGGCGACAGGAATTTTTTAGTTCCTATAGGACCATGCTCATAGGCGAGGTCCATTTTGGATCCAAAATTCATTACACAGCACATGACTGTATTTGTGAAATTTTTCAGTTCTCACTGAGCTATTCGATACACTGCTTAGTCATATTTTTTGAGTGTATGTGTGGCCCTGGGGTAAATCCTTCTCCACATGCTAGGCAAGTGCTCTGCCACTGAGCTGCATTCCCAGCCCCTGTTTTCTCATTTTTATTTCTCTAATGAAGCACACTCAGCTTCTTCCTATGAAAAGAAACATAAGTAAACTTGCAAATGTTCTATAGTCACTTAATTCACCTATACATTAGAATTTTGGACATGTGTTGCCCGTCAGGTAAAAGGGCTGAAAACCAAGACCAGACCAGGCCACAACAAGCCTTTATTAGGGGACTAGATCTGCCCAGCTGTCTCTGAACAGAGACAAAAGAAATATGGCCAGGGCAGGGAGAGTCTTTTATAGAGACTGGGGTGGGGTTTGTAGGGGCTGAGGCGGGGTTGAGTGAGGTAGTGACCAGGGAATGGAGGAGCCCATGATGTCACTAGGTGGTAGGAGGTGAGCGAGAGTATTAGGTTACTTTCTAGGCGGGAACAGGGGCATGCTGGGGAGAAGGGTTTATTCTTTGGTGTGAGCAACCATCTTGGCATAACATCACACAGGGGAGGTGGCAAGGCACAATAGGAAGAGGGCAGCTACTATACATAATAGCTGCTGAGGTAGTGGGAGACCTACCATTGCCTTTAACAAAATTTGGTTTCTTTGAATCTCAAAGAATTCAATTTGAAGTCAAAGACTTGAGGTCAACTCTTTTAGTTGTTCATAATTGTCTGGGGTTGGAGGTGCCTCCTCAGGAAAAAGGCATACACTCTCATGAAGTCAATTTTGCACATAATTTGTGGAGGCAGCTGGATTCCTAAAGTCCCCAGGCCCCCAGTATAGTTGAATAAATAAGGAAAAGGCTAAGGTGAGCTCTCTCACCATTGTTCAAGGTAGCCTGGCAGCTCCTTCCCCAATAAAGCCTTGCCTCAGGTGCTCCTGTTTTGGCTCATTTTCTTTCATTCTGTGGCTGAAACTTGGGAAGGCAATGGTCAGGATTTTGAAATGATCCCCTGCTGGTTGGGGTTGATTGGCCGGGCTTCAGGTCATCCTTCCTGGACCCTGCCAGATGAGCACCCAACCAGGGGCCTTCACCTTTGCTGTTGCTGACACCCTGCATCCACACCAGTCCCTAATCTCTAGTGCAAAGGAGGCTGGGAAATGGAAAGGCAACACAAGGCCACCACAGGGCATCATTAAGAGCCACTGTCACCTGGCTGTGGTAGCACATTCCTGAAATCCCAGCACTTTGGGAGGCAGAGGAAAACAACCCAAAGATCCTGCCAACAGAAGTCCAGCATCCAGGGCTCACCTACAAGCTGTGTGGGCTCTGGGCATATGATGCACCACTCTCCTCAGTTATGTTGGGAAAATCACAGATATATCCCCAGGAGCAGCCAGAAGAATCCAGTTTCCCATTCCTGTCCATCAGATCAGATGTGGTGTTTGCTGGTGTTTCCCAGGAAGCAAACTTCAGGACATATTCCCCCAGATATGCTCATATGTAACAAGCATGCAGGGACAGATGGAGGCCTGGGACTCCCTTCCAGAAGAGCAGAATGGAAAATGCTACCTCCAAAATGAATATTGATGACTGCTTTTCCTGAAAGAGAGCCTGAGAGAGCTGCCGTTGTCAAAGTTACCTTCTGTTTACAGAAGGCTGAGGACACAATAACTAAGTCAGAGACTTTGGATGTTACACAAAGGATTAATGATGCCCTATATTTTGGATCTTGGTGCATGTCTGATCCAAAAATTCTGAGGACATCCTTATACTTTCCAAATTCTCCATGTGCTTCCTAGAAGAAGCTATTCAAGAAACATAATGCTTGGAAAGATTTTCTAACACTACCTGGTTAGGAAATGGACTGCTTTAATAAATGTAATTATGGAAGTAAAAAAAAAAAAAAAGAAAGGCTAAGGTGACTCAAACTGCCAGTGAATTACACTGTCAGAATTTGAACTCAGGGCCGGGGATTTAGCTCAGTGGTTCCGCAGCCTGCCTTGCAAGTGAAAGGACCCAAGTTCGATCCCTGGTACAAAAAAATAAAAAGAATTTGAAGTCAGATTTATTGACCTAACGCTGTTCCAAGAGAGACACACCCTGGGACACAGTGCCTGGGTTCTAAGCCTGATTGTGCTGCCTGTTCTTGTGGGACTTGTGCAAGTTACATAGTCCCTCTGTGCCTCAGTTTCTCCTGCTCAAGTGGGGTGAGAGTAACAGGACTCCTCCCATTGCCAGTTACCTTGGCGCTATATTATAAAGCGGCTTTAACCGCTTTGCAATCAAGAACACGACAAGCTCAGGAAAACAGGCATTGCTCCTGGCCACCAAGCTGCAAAGTGATATGTGACGCCACCCCCAAGACTTAACCCAAAGCCCGTGGACTGGGCACAAAACACCCCACATCCAAAGTTCCTCCACACACCCTGCTTTCAAAGTCACCACGGACTTGGACCAGAGCAGGGCGCAAGGGGTCAAGGAGCTGCTTCTTCAGAGAGCAGCCCTCAAATTCAACCGGACCAGCTACCTCTTTGCTTCAGAGGAAGGAGCAGAGTGGAGCCAGAGGAAGAGGAGGAAGGGAGAACAGCTGGGAAGCATGGGGCGGGGCTGCTGCCCAGGCGAGGCCTGGCCTCACTCGCACCCACCCTCGAGGGGCAGAAACAGCCTTTCACAGGGTGAAAGGAGAGAGCTCAGGCCTAGGGAGACGGCAGGGACTGGACATGCTTCAAAGTGGGTTCCCAGGAGTGTCAGGCCCCAGGAACCTCAGAGTCACCCAGGGACAGGCATTCAGAAAGTCCCCTCCCTCCCTGGGGCTGTGGGCGGGGTTAGAAAAAGGTTTCAGTTTTGTTTCCTAGTCTGCTAAGGAGGAAACTCATCAGGAAACCTCCGGCGGTGGAACGTGGAGGGAGACTTCCAGGTGTGCGGGAACTGGTAAGAAGCCACTTTCTCCAGCAGCTCGCTTGAGGCAGGCTATCCAGCAGGGTGATGGGAGAAGGCTGCTTCTGATGCCAGGAGACTGTGGTCCTGTGCCAAGAAAACACCCAGGCGGGAAAGGGGAGGGTTGGGGAGGGGCGGGGAAAGCAGCAGACCTCTAAATAGGCTGGTCAGTGCTGTGCAGCTTCACAACATCCCCCCAGCTCAGCTATCTGGGGCTTTGGGGGTCGGCCCTGAGGTTGAATAGCCAGGGTAATTATCCCTAAGGGCTTCTCCTGCTTGTCATTGCTTAGTCCTGACTTGGGGTTCTGATAAGGCTGTCTTCACACCAGTCTGTGAAAGAAAGTGGCCAAGGAAGAGTCCATGTCACCCTCACCTGCAGAGGGGCTGGGTAGACAGGTAGGGGGCCAGGACCATAGGGCTAAGTGGGGGCGCCTTTCGAGGCATAGCCTCACTCCCTGAACCCCTCCTGTGGCAGGAACCTGAGTAGAGCCTCCCCAGAGAGCTTTGCTCCAGTCAGGCCTTTTGAGATCTCTGGCTTCTGAGCCAGCTCAGGAGAAAAAAGTGAGGGAATGGCCCAGGCAGAGTGGAGCAGAGAGAACAGAAGGGGAGGCGAAAGCACGCATGTGCAGCTCGGGCAGCTTGTCAGATCAAGAGCAGTGATGTCCCCTGTGCTAGGGATTCGGACGTGAACCTCTCCTAGACATCTAGACCTTTAGGGCTACAGCCTCTGAGTTTCTTTTCATGTAAGCTGCCACCAGCAAGAGTTGATGGAAGTGGAAAGTGTCATTTCTTGGTGATGAGGACTGGTAGAGAAAAGCACCCTGCCTGGGAAGCAGAAGGGCCTTGCACCCTCTCTAGTGGTTACCACAGGTGGGCCCGGGGGCAGGGGACAGGTGGATGGCTTCTCAGTCCCTTGTTTTGGAAGTTCTAAACGTTTCCGCCCTTGGAGGAAGTATAGGTGTAGGAAGGCTGTGTTACTAACTTGGGACCAGCAGGTACACCAGAAAACAAGAAAAAAGATTTGGATTTTGTTATTTCATTTTTATAACAGCTTGATTAAAGTATTATTGACATAAACTGCACCTCTTTAAAGTACCATTTGACACTTTCTCACACATGTTATATACCTGTGAAACCACCCCACAAGCCAGGAAATGAAATTCACCATCACCCCAAAACCTCCCTGGGGGCCCTTCCAATCCCATCATCCTATTTCCCATGCTGACAGCCTCTGGAGAGCCAGCCCTAGGTGTGAAGTCAGACTCCCTGCTTTACATGCTGTCATTCTTCCCCCTTGTTCTCGTAGCAGAAGCAGCGTGCCCTCTGCCCACTTCATCATCCATGAAGCCCACTGCCTGCGCTTCCTGGTCTTTTGCTCCAAGTGTGAGGAGCCTGTCCCAGGGGTGAAGATGGAGGAGCATTGTGAGCAGAGGCACACGCAGGTGAGCAGGTGTCAGGAGAGACAGGACCTGAGGGCCGGGATCTGTCTGCCCTGCAGCAACTCAGAACTCACACAGCCCCCTGGGGACAAATCATGTAGTCCCTCCAAGTTCAAACCCAGTTTGTGAAAAGAAAATGCTAATCCTGTTTTTCTCCAGCTAAATGAAATCTACTCCTTTTTCCAACTTTTTCTCTTTTTTCCTTTCTTGGTGTGTGTGAGTGTGTGTGTGTGTTTGGAGGGGGCTTGAAACAGGGCCTTACTGTGTAACACAGGGTGACCTTGAACTCTTGACCCTATTGCCTCAGTCTGCTAGGTGCTGGGAAGACAAGTGCATGCCACCATGCCCAGCTTCCAGTCCTTTCCCTGCAGGCTTATGAGTCTGACAAGGCAAAGGGTTCCTGTTTCAAGAAAGGTAAATCTTGTGAGATTCAAGAAGAGGCAGAGCCGGGGATTTAGCTCAGTGGTTCCAGCGCCCTGCCGAGCAAGCGCAAGGTCCTGACTTTGATCCCTGGTACCAAAAAAAAAAAATCTTCAAGAAGAGGAGAAACAGGAAAGGAGGCCCCCAGAAGGCAGACACACTCGGCTCATTTTTCTTTCCTGCTTTTCCATGTCTCTGTCTGTGTTTAGGTCACATGTGTGATGTGTCAGCAGAGTGTGCAGAAGTCCTTGCTGGAGTTGCATGAGGTGAGAGTCAGGCGTGATCCTGGGAGGAGAGGGAGAGGGGAGGAGAGGCCACTCCGTTCTTATCCAGCTGGGCTTAGAGAGCGGGGGAGAACCAGCCACCTTGGGCGCACAGGTCCTCCTGTATCTGATGCTGGACAGAGGACTTTCTGTGCTTCGAGAGTCCAAGAGAGCTTGTATCTCCGGCCCTTGCCATCATTTTCTGTAATTGGTTTCAGTTCCCTGGGGAGATGGGCTCCTTCCCCTGACCTGTCCTCCATCCCAGTGACCAGTGATCACATCCTTCCTGCTGCCTCTCACAGACCAAGGAATGCCAAGAGCGCCCTGTCAAGTGCAAGTTCTGTGAGCTGACCGTGTACTTCAGCAAGCTAGAGACCCACGAGTCCCACTGTGGCAGCCGAACTGAGCGCTGCCCACACTGTGACCAGCTTCTCTTGCTCTGGCAGCTGGCCCAGCACAAAGATGTTTGTCAGCGTGAACAGGCTCTGCTCAGGGAAGGTGAGCAGCTAGGAAACGCTGGAGAGGAAGAGGGAAGCTCCGAGCCCCAGAGCCTCTCTTAGGTGGAATGCAAAGGCCAAAATCCCCCAAGGGGGCCAGGTGTGGTGGTGCACACCTATAATTCCAGCTCTTGGGAGGCTGAGGCAGGAGGATTGCTTCGAGTTCCAGGCCACCTGGCCCACATAGTGAGTTCAAGGCCAGTTTGAACTGCATAGCGAGACCCTGCCTCAAAAAACCAAAAAAACAAAACAAAACAAAAACCAGGGGCACAGAGGAAAAGGGTACTTATTGCATATGTTTCAATTAAAGTGACTATTCTAGCTCTGCACCATGCACCAGGATGACCTTCTTATGTATCTGCTGTGGTCTTTACATGACTACTCCAGGGAGACCGAGGGCGGGGTGGGGTGGGGGGGCAATTGGAGAGCTCCACAGCCCAGTGAGGAAGCCATGATGAGCCTTAGAAGTAGAGGCCTTCTTTGAATTCCTCCTGCACAAACCTAGCCTGGTGAGAGCCACCTGAATCCTTTTATGGATGGGAAACCCACACTGAGAATGAAGCAGGGACCCACTAGAAGCGGAAATCAGACTGGATGTTTAGGTTTCCCAGCACAAAATCTACACCTTTGTCCACCATCAGTGATGAACAGGAGCCAGCTGTGGCCCCTCCTGGCCTTTGGGCCTGTGTGTGGCTCCCTGGTGTCCCTTCATCTCCTTGTGTCCTAGTTACCTCTTTCTGATGGCTCATTTACTGAGGACACAGCCATTAGGATGCAGGGTCTTGTGTTGTTGACTTTGCTGGTTGTTGTGGTATCACAGTAACATGGGGAGAGAGCCTAAGATCTCTGAGACCAAAATTATCTCCTAGTAAATAATCTACCCCTAGTCAAAATTGGCCAGTGAAATCCTGGAAAGTGGGAAATTCGTGTCTCTTTCTTTCGTTCCAATGTGCTGAGATGTCATACAACCAACACAGTCAACCACACAAACTTCAGTACAACATGGCTTCAACACAACCTTGTGTACAACTGACACCTGTTTAAGTCACGGAGCTTGGAAACTGATAGAGTGAAAGAGTATTTTGACACCTGCGTATATGACTCCCTTCGTTGTCTTAAAAAACAGCTCTGCTCCAGGAAAACGTGTCTTCATCAGAGTTTCATGCTACCCTGGGGGCACACCGTGAACACAAAGGAAATGATATGGGTGTTTATTTGTTTGTTTGATATTTTGAGGCAGGGTCTCAGTATGTAGTTCAGGCTGGCCCTGAGCTCACTAGCCCAGGCTGGGCTCCAACTCACAGAGATCCTCCTGCCTCACCATATCCAGCTTAACATGGTTCAGCTGAGGGTTGCCCACATGGCCGAGAGTGCTTGCTGTGTGGGAAACCAAGACCAGGCAGGCTGGGGGCAGTTCATGCTCATGAATACGGGCCATGTGGCCAGTTGGGGAGAGTTAGGGTGGCCATCCTCAAGGGCAGTCATTTGTGGTGTTGTTTCTGTGCTTACCCAGGAAAAGGATCTGCAGTTCCTGAAAGGAAAATCTACTGTAATTATTGCAATGAAATGATTACAGGAAGTAAGCACAACCACTATATGGTGAGTAGCAATTAGTCATTTTCTAATGGTGCCAATATCCAGTTCATAGTCCAAAAAGCGTAATTTTTGAAGGAAGATTCTAGCCAAATTTTACATAACACAGACTTTTTAAAAACATTTTTTAATGCTTATTAGCACATGTTTGCTGTATATAGTGATTATTTTTATTGTGAGTTGGTACATGCACATAATCCAACTTAATTCCTTTACTTCCCTTTAGCCTCCCCTTCGCCCCCCATTTCTAGTTTCTCTTACCATTTGCAAAGGATCTATCTCTATTTTGTATTATCTTTGATTTTGCTCTTTAAATTATTTATTTCTTATTTATATAAGAAAAAAATCATGTGATATTTGTGCCTGTGTGTCTGGTTTATTTCGCTTAATATTAGGGTCTCAAGGTACATCTACTTCCTATAAATGATTCAAATTTATCCTTCTTTATGGCTAAATAGTATTCCATTGTGTCTATATGCCACATTTTCTTTATCCATTCATCTGCTGGTGAACGTATAGGCCATTTCCAAGATTTAACTATTATGAGTTGTGCTGCTATAAACATGAGTATGTATGTATCACTATAGTATGATATCTTAACTCTTTTGGGAATATACCCAGGAGATGTATAGCTGGGTCGAATGGAATTTCTATTTTTAATTTGTTGAGGAATCTCCATACTAATTTCCAAATGGTTGTACTAGCTTACATTCTCACCAGCAGTGTAGAAGGGTTCCTTCCCCCCGCCCCACAGTCTTTCCAGTATTTATTTGATTTCTTGATGATGGCCATTCTTTCTAGAGTAAGATGAAATCTTAGTGTTGTTTTCGTTTCCATTTCTCTCATGGCCAGTGATGTTGAGCATTTTTTCATGTGTTTATTGGCCATTTGTATTTCTTCTGAGAAGTGTCTATTCATTTTAATTGCTTATTTTCTTGATTGGGTCTTTCACTTTAGGGCAGATTATTAAAAGTGCCTGTGGCTTTTGTTTGTTTTTGTTTTGTGCAAAAATAGATCTTAGTGAATTCTTTAGGTGTATTTAGCATATATAATTGGTCTTCATTTGTGCCCAGCCCCTCAAGGAGTATCTTTGACCAATCCTGGTACCCCTGACCACATTTGACTGTCTCCAACCTTAGGTCTGGACATTGATATTGCAGTTCGGTACCTAGTATGGCCTGCTTGACTGTTTTCTGCCCAAGTGGTAGTCTTCTCTATTAGACTGTGAGCTCCCTGGAAAAACTGAATGGTTTTCTCCATCTTCCAGTAATAAATATCAGGTCTGGATACAGAAAGGGGACTCTGCTGAACTGCAATGATGTGGTTGATCGTTGATTGGTTTTGCCTGTGACCAACTCCCAGTCTTGTCCCTCCATAGCCCTAAGTGCCTTTTAGTACATTACTGTGCCAAACTGCTCCCTTCTTCTGAACTTATCATAGCTTCTCTTCAAGGAACTCCACTTCTTCTTGGGTAGAGATGTTTACTTTTCTAAACTTCAATTCATAGAACTAGAGAATATTAGAGCTAAAGAGACCTTAGAGATGTTCCAGATCTTTGCTTTTTTTATTACTGTAGTAAGATACGTCTAAAAATTGCCATTAGTGACATTCATTTGAAATATTACACAGCCCTCACCATTATCTGGAGAATGTTCCAGACCATTTTCATCACCCCAAAAAGAAGCCCTAAACTCATTAGCAGCTATTCCCCATTCTCTCTTCCCAGCCACTGGCAATCACTAATATGCTTTCTGTCTCTGTGGATTTTCCTATTCTGGATATTTCAAATAAGTGCAGTCACATCATATGTGGTCCAATGTGACTGGCTTCTTTAACTTAGCATAACAATTTCAAGGTTCATCCATGTTGTCATTGTACCATGCATCAGCACTTTATTCCTTTCTGGCCTTTTTATGAAGCTAACTACTCCCCTTCACAATGCCCAGATTGGCAACCAAAGAACTTGCAAACTTTCTTGAATGTGGCAGAGAAGTGCATAGCTATAATAAACATAGAACTGGATTTGTGGTCAGAAACCCTGAATTTTCATTCTGCTCTGCTGCTTACCAGCTGTGTAAACTCTATCAGCTTCTTTCATATTCTGTGAGAAATGGGGATAAGAATGTATCTATTTGAGCATGGAAAGAAGACATCCACAATCACTCACCGCCAGATCCACCTCCCTACCAGCATCCACACTCACACACGCGGCCTTCCCACCTGTTACCAAGGAGAAGCAGTGTTCCTGTGAAAGCTCACCCCGACTGGTGCACTGCAGCCCTTCCCTCCTGCTACACCAGCCCATTGCCAGATTGCCCCAGAAATCCCCCAACCTGTCGACGTGGAGAGACGAATTGAGCTGTACTCAGAGACAACAACAAAAATGTCAAAACAGTTCACTCCAGTGCGTTCTAACATTTTTCATAATCATGAGTTATCAAAGAAACAAAACTAACAAATACGTGTATCAATGGTTCTCTCTTCGCCCTTGCATGGAAAACATTTTTAAAATTTGACAAGTGCCAAAATAGTGTACGTTAGGTGGTTTCACAGTTCTCGGTCTTTATATTGACAGGACACCCTGAGAAACTTCTCTTATATCCATTTCCTGCCACTTATCTTTTGTGTTTTCCTTTTTTTTTTCATTAGTACATATTTGTCATACATATTGATCACATCCATCGCAGGGAATTTGTACATGATATATCTTAATTCTTATTTTTCTCCCATTCCCCTCCCCACCCTTCAACCCTTTTTCCTTCCCAATTACAAAAGCTTTGTTTCCATTTTTCACTCCATTCTCTTTTTTTCCTTTTCCCTTCCTTCCCTTCCCTCTCCCTGTTCCCTTGTTCCCCTTCCCATTTGAACATGTTCTTCCTACTTTCCAATATCTATCCTCCGTTATGATCCTTATTTACCCTTTGGGTTCCTCACACAAGAAAAACAATGCAATATTTAAATTTGTGTGTCCGATTTATTTCACTTAAGATTATGCATCCATTTTTCTGCAAACGACTCATTTATCCTTCTTTATGGCAGAGTAGTGCTCCGTTGTATACAAATACTGCATTTTCTTTATCCATTCATCTTTGATGGGCCTATGGTTGGTTTCCAAGATTTAGCTATTATAAACTTCACTGCTATAAACATAGTATGCATATATCACTGTGGTACAATGCTTTTAACTCTTTTAGGAAGCTGTCTGGAAGGGGAAGAGCTAAGTTAAATGGAACCTCTACTTTTAGTTTTTTGAGGAATCTCCGCACTGATTTCCACAGTGGTTGCACCAGTCTACACTCCTACCAGCAATAGAGAAGAGTTCCTTTTTCCTCACAACCTCACCAGCATGTTATTGGTTGATTTCTTGATGATAGCCATTCTTTCTGGAGTGAAATGAAATCTTGGTGTTGTCTTAATTTGCATTTCTTAAATGACCAGTGATGCTGAGCATGTTTTCATTTATTTATTTGCTGCTTATACTTCATCTGAGAAGTGCCTATTCATTTCAGATGCCCATTTTTAGACTGGGTCTTTAAATTTGGGGAGTCTGATATTTTTGAGTTGTTTATCTATTCTAGATGTTAGTCCTTTGTCTGAGGAGTAGCTCGTA
Organism: Heterocephalus glaber; assembly: GCF_000247695.1. The sequence goes on along the minus strand of NW_004624786.1, from coordinate 7,278,392 downwards.
AAAATTTTTTCCCATTCTGTGAGTTGTCTCTTCACCCTATTGGTGGTTTCTTTTGTTGTGAAAAAGCTTTTTAATTTGATGTGATCCCAGTTGTTGTTGTTGATTCTTTGTATTATTTCCTGTGAGATCAGGGTTTTGTTCATAAAGTTTTTGCTTATTCCTATATCTTCTAGAGTTTTACCTATTCTATATTCCAGCAGATTGTTTCTGATTTTATATTTAGATCTTTGATCCATTCCAATTTTAGTTTAATGCATGGTGAGAGATGTGGGTCTAAGTTCAATATTCGCATGTGAAAAAGCGATTTTTCCAGCAGCATTTTTAAAGATGCTTTGTTCCAGTGAAAGTGATTGGCCCCCTTGTCAAAGATTGGGTGGCTAAGTGTGCTTAGAGTTGTTTCTGCATCTTCTATTCTGTTACATTCATCTTTGGATCTGTTTTTTTTGGGAGGGGGGTTGTTTTTGGTTTTGGTTTTGGGTTTGGGTTTTTGCCAGTACCGTGCTGTTTTTATCACAGTAGCTTTGTAGCATAACTTAAAATCAGGGATTGTGATGCCTCCTGCCCAACTATCATCTTGATTTCCTGTGTAACAGAATATTTGAACTAGTTGTCTATAGACACTGTCCCCATTTCTTCTTTCATTCTTATTTATACTCACTCCAATCTGGCTTTTATAACCAGCACTGTCCCCAACTTTACCAAAAGTGTTCTTTTCAAAATCAGTGGTGACCTTTGAATGGCTAAATCCAAAGCTCAGTTCTCAACTGTCATTTTATGAAGAGCATGTAACATCACAGCCCATCACTCCCTCTTCCTCAACTTACTTTTGGGCTTCTAGAGAACTACACTCTTCTGGTTTTCAATAACTTCAGTGGTCTCTCCTTCTTTAGCCCCTCCAACCTCTTAATTTTTCAAGGACAAGGCAGGCTTAGTCTCTTGTCTTATTTTAATAGTGAAAAAAATGTAGGTTTAAAATTAGCCAGATGGAGTCAGATTAGATGATCCCAATTTTGTTGACAACACCCAAGTATCGTAACTAGGAGCCAGTGGAACACATCGCTACCCTCTGCCAGGCCTGATCAGCATATACCCTTGACCACATCAGCATCATAGACCATCTTCACAGCCTCTGTGAGCTGATGCTTGTTGGCCTTGACATCCACAGTGAACACAAGTATGTTGTTGTCCTTTGCTTCTTTATGTCTGACTCCGTGGTCAGGGGGAACTTGGTGATGGCATAGTGGTCAAGTTTGTCTTTCCTGGGGGCGATTCTCTGAGGATATTTGGGCTGCTTCCAGAGCTACAGTGGCTTGGGTAGCCGGAAGATGAGATGAAGCACAGATTGTGTGTGTGTGTTTATGTCTGTAGATTCCTTTCAGCACTGCCTTCTTGGTTGTCAACGCCTCGGTTTTGGATTCAGCTTTGGGAAGGGCGGGAGCTTCCTTCTGCACTTTAGGTCCCATCTTAGTCCCAGGTCTCTGGTCTCCTCTACATCTATACTCACTACCTCAGGCCTTTATTTCATCCAGTCTCTCAATTTTAAAAGTGCCATATGTAAGCAGACACTCTAAATTTTTTATCTCAGTCTGAACTTCTTAACCCCAAATTGCAGACTCGTGTGTCACCACCTATTCAGCATCTTCCCATGAATACTGGATAGACATCTCAATCGTAACCCATCTGAAGTGGTATCCTCACTGCCATTGTCCATCTCAGGTGGTGGCAGCACTATCTATCCTTCTAGTCATTCAGGCCACAACTTCAGGTGCATCCTGACTCCTCTCCTGTCCCTAGGAAGTGTTGGTGCCCTGATACAAACCACCAATATCTCTAGCCTGGATGCTGTGGTGGACTCCTCACTGGTCATTCTACTTCTCACCTTGCCCACTGAGTCTGTTCCCACCACAGTGGCTGACAGGATCCTTTAAAGACACCACTCACTTGTTTCACTCCTCTGTTCAAAATTTTTCACTGGCTCTTTCCTCACTTCCTTCATGCAGTGAAAATCCCTACCACGGCCTTTGAACTCCATGACCTCTGTGCCTCTTTCCCACCTCACTGCCTCCTGATCTCATCTACACTCTTATCCAGCTTGCTAGACTCCTCTTTCTTTCTTTCGAAACAATTTCGCTATGTAGCCCAGGCTAGCCTCAAACTCACAGTGATCCTCCTGGCTCCTGAATGCTGGGACTACAGGTGTGCACCACCATGCCCAGCCTCATGATTTCTTGAGCACACCATACTTGAGGGCATTTTCACTAAGGGCTCCCTCTGCCTAGAGGCCACCCCATCAACCCATCCCCCACCATATTCCTGGAGCTCTCACCTCCTTTAAATCTTTGCTCACATGGCAGCTTCTTAAGCAGTGTACACCTTTACAACCTATTTAAAATTGCAACCTGTCCCCAGCACACATTCACCACCTCCTTACCTTTCTCACCTCTTTTTTTTTTTTTTTTTTTTTTTGAGACAGGGTCCCACTATGTAGTCCATTCTGGCCTTGAACTTACTGTGTATCCCAGGCTGGTCTCAAACCCACATTTACTTCCAAGTTTCTTCATTCTGTCCTCCTGATTTATTGCTGTCATTTATTGTGGTTAAATCAATATTCAGTATTACATTAGTGTGGCCAGGTAAGTATTGTAAATTGTTTGCCATATGAACTGTGATTAAATTTGCCCTCTTTCTCAACTTTTTGTTTTCCCTGGTTTTAATAATTGCTTAATTTTTTCATTTGCTTCATTTTCCAGATACTTTGACATCACTAAATTGTTCCTTAAAAATTCTACCAGACCTGAAAATTCCCTCTCAGTATAATTAAACACACTCTATCCATTTCATTCTGGGGACATGTTTTTCCCTACACCTGAGGAGTAGCTGTCATTCAGAGAATTTTCTCCACTCCTGACAGGGTTGGAGTTCTGTTTCCCAAATCTCAGGTCAGGTCTTCCTCTTTCTTGATTTACTCCTTGTTTGGTAGAACATAGCCTCAAATAGTTTCTTGAGAAAGAAAGCATAGTGGCAAATAATTTACACCTTATATATCTGAAAATAATAGCTTGGATGGCTAGGAAATCTATAATTTTTCAAATTTTATTATAAAAATGAAGTTAGAGAGTTAATATGATTAACCCCTATGTATTCATCCCTGAGATACAATAATAAGCAAAAGTTTTCCACATTTGCTTCATCTCTTCTTTTGTTTTCTTCTCTTTTTTTCTGAAATATTTTAAAGCAGATATAAGATATACTATTACTTCACACATCATTCTTTAAGACATATGTTTAAAAGGTGATCTTTTTCTTAATTACAATGCCTTTCTCACTTTCAATGGTATTAACAATAGTTCTTTTCTCCCATCTTTTTGTGACTTCCATTTACCATGCTTGCTCATTACTGCTGCAGCTGCTTTTCCTCTCTTGCCTTCTATTGCACTGAACAAGTTTCCTGCCTTCTCTTCTACTGATTTGGCAATTTTACATTCTATTTATATCATTTTAGTAGTTATGAATGACATTTTAATATGAAAACTTGACTTAATAAGATCTAAAATGAACCATTACCTTCAGCCTTCTTACAAATATATGTGGTTTTGAAAACAGATTATTCTGATTCTCTCATCCTATTTTCTATGCAATGTTACCATAATTTTTCATCTTTCTTTTTACACTACCCTTCATTGATCATTAGCATTGTTATTTTTTGTTATACAACTCATACCTGTTTGTATATACTCACGAGTGTACCCTTCTCTTTGCTCATATTCTTTCTTGGATCCTCAGCTTTCTTGCTTGCTAAAATACATCTTTTAGTTCTTTCAGCCCAAACGTGTAAGTAGTAAGTCCTCAGCTGCCTGTAAATCAGCTTTCCCCTTGTGGTCTCGAATAATAGTTCAGCTAGGTGTATTTCTGCTATCTGAACTTGCTAGTGGCCACTGCTGCTCTTGGTTGTCATTTACTTTTCTTCAAGGTACATTGCTCCCGTGTGTTTGTAATTTGGGATTGTGAGTTTCTGTTTGGTGACATTCTACCTGTGAAAATCCGGTATAACCTATTTGGAGGCTGTGTACCCTCTGGAAGAATTTTGTGATCCAAATTTTTGTGTTTATTTTTCTGCTTGAGGATTTCTAGACCCTGCAGCTAATATAAATCTGAACCCCAAACACAAGAATGGTATGGGCCTGTGATTTTGAGTTTTTAGGGACACAAATTTTTATTCCCTACACTCAAATTCCACCCCAAGGTAGAAAACTTCTTGCCACTTTTCCTTTGTAATTAGCTGATTCTTTTCTCTTACCCACCATAATTTTTCCCTTAAGGATCCCAGCATTACACAGGGAAAGAGCAATCTTACTTCCAGTTCTCCACCTTGTGTAGATGGGATTTTCCTTCATCCAAGCCCCTAATTGTAATATTGACTCCACATTACTCCTATAACCTAAGTGTCAGATCATGTGATTAACCAGTATCTTAGTCCAGTTTTGCTGTTGTAACAGAATACTGCACAGAAATTTATACAGAAATTTATTTCTCACAGTTCTGGAGACTGGAAGTCCAAACTTAATGTGCCAGCCTTTGGTGTCTGCTGAGGGCCTTTTTGCTGCATCCTCCCATAGCAGAAGGCAGAAGGATAAACTAGTCAAATGCTTCATGAATCCTCCTTTATAAATCCTTAATCCCAGCCAGTAATGGTGGTGCATGCCTATGATCCCAGCACTGTGAGAGGCTGAAGCAGGAAGACCACAAGTTTAAGCCCAGCTTGGACAACTTAGGGACCTTTTGAGATCCTGTCTCAAAACTCAAACACTTAAAAAGTGGAGATGTAGTTTAGTGTGAAGGCCCTGGGTGTAAACCCTAGTGCTCTGCCAAAAAAACAAAATCCTTAATCCCATGAATGAAGAAGGTACCCTTGTAGCCTTGTAAAGTCCTCTTGCCGGCCCCATCTTTTAACACTATCACCTTGGCAACACCGAAAATTTGTGTAGAACATGTTCAAACTTTAGCAACTAGGCAGGCCTTCATTCCTTGAACTCAGTTTTCTTTCTTGCCATCAAATCTGATCTTGAATGCCTGTTATATTTTATTCATCATTTCTAAGTATTTGTAATGGGAACTTTTCAGGTTATCTAGTCAAGCATACCTTCCAACTGTTCAAACTGAAGCCTTTTTTTTTTGCATTTGCTGTCGTACAATTGCAGGATGACTGTTCTGCAGCCTCAGCCCTCCTGAAAAACCTGCTTAGATCCTTTCCAAGTCGGACTGGTGGAAATCAAACTCCCACAGCAGAGAAAGATGTCCGTCCAAAGACAAAAAATACAAACAGATTTCCTCTTCCTTCTGAAAATTCAACAAAACAAGCACCAAGAGAGAAAAGCAGGACCATGGATCTGCCTTCAGTATCTGAGCTCAAGTCAAGGACTGCCTCTCCTACAGGAAACAAGACAGCCTATGACATTCTGAGGAAGTGTTCACAGTGCGGCATCCTGCTTCCCCTGCCCACCCTAATGCAACATCAGGTACCTAGGCTCTGTTCTCTCCCTAGCTGGCTGTAAACCAGCTGGGCCGTATCTTAAATATCAAGTATCTGCAGGATATTTGCCCATGTGGCAGCTGGGGAGACCTTCCCTGTCTCCCCGCTCCCGTACATCCAAGTACACCCTCTCATGGCACTTGACACCTGCTTTTTTTGTGTCACCTCTCACAACTATGTCACCTTTGAAGGTAGAGCCAGATCTCTCATTTCTGTGTCTCCAGCTCCTAGCCCAAGGGCTGACACACAGCAAGTGCTCCGAAACTGTGGAGTAAATGAATGAAGCTGAGAGTGGCCAGTCTATCTTCCCCAAGGTATGGATAAAGCAGCAGAGGCCCAGAAAGCAGAAATGTCTTGTCATGTGGTGGCTAGCCTCTAGCACATCAAGGTTACAGCCATATTCCTCAATATCCGATTTTTCTCTGTCTCAGATTATTTTCTTGTAATGATAAGAACTGGCCTTAGAGGTAGTTAACCATCATGTGCCAGTTACATTACAGAGCACTTGATAAATGTTTAGTCTTCATTATAAGCAATAGATAATGTTTTAACATTAAACTGGGCAGAAAGGTACACTTCCTTCCCCGGGATTGTACAATGACAGAGTGGAAGAATCCAGTCCAGACTCCACATGTATAGCTCCAAAGCTTTTGTTCTTAAGCTCTGGCCTAAATGCCTTACTTGTTTGGTATTTTTTAAACACTAAAGTATTAGGTTTTGTTGTACATAATAAAGAAGATGTATTGTAGCTTGAAGAAGAAAAGTAAAGCTCATTATTCCCCACACCTATCCCAATGCCATGCCCTGGAATAACAATTTCAGCAGCCTTGTGGGTGTCCTTCCAAGGCTTTCTTTTCCCCTCACATAAACTCTAACAAATTGCTTGCTTTTTTTCCTCTACATATTACCTGAATGTGCTCATTACTCTGCCATTTTCCTTCTTAATTTAATATATGGTAGGTCCAAGTATTAGGTAGGCCTAAGTATTTTTTGAACTTCTTTATGCATATATACATATATATATACACACATAGGCATGTAATTTTACAAAAATTGACTAATTTTGTCTTGCTAGGGCCATTTTCTCTTGCCTCCCACCTTTTGCAATTTCTTGACCACCTTTATATAATAAGGTTGTCAGATTTAGCAAATGAAAATAGTGGTTACCCAGACAAGTTTGAATTTCAGAGAAACAAGAGGATTTATTAGTATTAGTGTTCATATTAGTATTAGGCAGTACTGTGGAATTAAACCAGGGGCCAGGGTGTTGGGGGAGATCCTCTACCACTGAGCTACATCCTCAGCCCTTTTTCTTTTTTATTTTGAGACACAAGTTTTCCAGGCTGGCCTTGAACTTGTGATCCTTCTGCCTCAGCTTCCTAAAGAGCTGGAATTACAGGAATTACAGGCATGTACCATCATGCCTGACAATTTTTTAAAAGTATAACTCTGTTCCATGCAATGATTCTTTCTCTAAAATTGAAATTTAAATGAGCACCCTGTAATATATTTGGCAACCCTACTATCAAACATACACAAATGTACACGTTTGGAGTACTGTTGTGCACATTTCTTTACATCATAATGTTATCATTTAGCTATACCCAAGTGAGCAGTGTGGCTCGTCATTGTTAATGGTTACGCAGGAGTTCCTGTTCTAAGTGTACAGTACTCTCCTGTTCTCCTACCCTGATGAAGATGGGCTGCTGTTAAACACCATTCGAAGCCTCCTGCCCCTCTCTTAGATTGGTGGGCTCTATGCTTCTTCCCTGCTGTCCACCCCAGTCTCCAGGCACCTGTAGCTCAGGGCTCTTGTTTGGGAACAGGGAACAGAAATATCCAGAGTTATTTCAGAAACTAGCACTTCCTCCTCGAAATATACTGAACTTTTTATATTCCTTTCTTTAGGTAAAATGCAGATGGTTAGCTTCCTCAAAAGGAGAGCAAGTGAGAAAATCCAGCTAGATTTGGAAAGAAGAAGTACTGTGAATTTGGAAGATCTCCTGTTTGCACCAGCTTCCATGGTGGTCTCTGCTTATGAAAGGAGATGGGTTTTATTCCTTCGTATTTAGAAGAAAAAGTTTGCGCTTTAAGTATGTTCCCTCTTTTGAACAAAGACATTGGTTTGCTCAAGGGCTCCAGGTAACCAGGAGAAAAAAAAGATTCCAGTTCTTCTGGCTTGGCATTCTGGTTAAACTTCCAGCTGGGGTGCCTAAGAGACCCCAGCTTTGTCCCTGAAGAATAAAAACACTTTCCTTGAAAGCTTCTTGTTTACCTTCTTGGATTCCTCACCGGTTTTCCAGGGGAAGGGCTGGCAGAAGGTGGACAGCAGGATGCAGCTTCGCAGAGGAAGGCAGCGAGGTCCAGGGGGAAAAGGAGAAGGAGAAACACCAGGGAGAGAGATGAGGACATCCGTCGTGGAAGGCTTTGGGAGGGAAGGTGGCTGGGGCAGCCTGAAGATGCTCTCTGCCTGTAGGTAAACCGCTTTTACCTTTCTGACCAGGCCCTGGGGAGACCGCTTGGGACCCCAGCTCCTGCCAAGGCAGGGAAGGGCCAAGGAAGTGGGTAGGCTGTGTGCGCCCCACCCTCCCAAAATTGGAAAGGGAAAGCATTCCTCAAGCTTTGTTACCTTCCTGTCAGGTTTGCTTGGGGGACTTTGCCTAAGGAGAGAAAAGCAGAATACGGGGCGTGGCTTCCTAAAGAGAGCCGCACACACTGGGCCTCTCAAGGCTCAGCTGGACCCAGGGGCTGGGTCAGGACTCGCCAGGTGGTGGACTGAGCTGAACTTCTTCCTTGCGTGCAGGGGCCACTCGGCGCCTTCCAGGACACTGCGCAAGGCCCGTGGCGCCCTCTGCCCTCGCGATCCACTGATCTGGCCGCTCCCGGGGTTGGCCTCCTTGCACTGTGGGGCTGAGGAGAGCGCCAGGGACGGCAAGGCGTCACAAAGAGGGTGCAGCGCTGAGCATTTAGCTGAGCAGCTGAGCGAGGGCAGCTCGGCCCCCGCCCCACCCCGAGTGCTCACAATTGGCATCCGAGCAGCAGCGGGCGGGCGGACGGAAGAGGTAGGCGCCCTGCCGTCCTTGCAGCCCAGACGGGGCATAGCCCAAGCAAGCGACCAAGCAGGCACAGGAGCCGGTAACTGGTGAGCGCATGCGACAGGGGGCCACCTCCTCCTGGAAGTGACTTTTGGCTACGGGGTCTCCCGGCCACCTCTGCACTGCTTGGGTGATGGGACATCCTTAAGTTTTCTTCCTTGTTGGCAGCTACGTGTAAGAGTGGACTTGAAAGTCCTAGGCTGGATTCAAATCCCACCTCCCGCCAGGCGCGGTGGTGCACGCCTATAATCCCAGCACTTGGGAGGCCGAGGCAGGAGGATCGAAGCGAGTACAAGGCCAGCCTGGGCTACATAGTGAGTTCAAGACAAGCCTGAACTGCATAGTAAGACTCTGTCTCCAAAAAAAATCCCACCTCCCCACTTTGAGAAACCGTGTTAACCTTCCAAGACCTCCATTTCCCCATTTGTAAAATGGATGCATTCACATCTTTCTGGCAGGTATGGCACGGAAGTACCTTGGCACTTGTACAGCATTTCCTATGTTTTAGGCACTTTTCTGGGCTTTCCCTACACCAGCTCTTTGAATCTTCCCAACTAAGCTACACTGTCTCTTGCTGGTGATAGGAGCTTTGGAGGAACTCGGTAGAGTATATTTATGATTTGGGGCCTCCTTGAAAAAACTTTTCTAGCCCATCAAAAGTTCTTCCAGCCCATCCCTACTGCTTACATGTCTGATGATTCTCACCTGTGACTTTGTCTGTGATTTTTAGTTTAGCTTTTTTCCCTCCGTGCTGGGGTTGGAACCCAGGGCTTCACACATGCTGGCAAGTGCTCTACCACTGAGCTACACCACTGCCCTTAGTTTTTCCGGTGCACCTTTACACACCTTCATTCATTCTGTGCACAGCAGAGGCCTCCAGGCTTGGGCCCTTTACCACCAATACAAGAAATATCCCAGTTTTCTCATTTCTGAAATGTGTAAGCACCGACTGAAAAGAAGAATGAGGATGTCACAAGCCCCACAGAGAGTGTGTCCCTCTGAAAGAAAGACAAGGATACAAATAATGTGCAGGGATGCTCACTGGCCAGGAGGGATAGAGAAGGAGACAGGCTGAATGCGGAAGTGGGGACTCAGAACTGCCTGGATCCTTGGCCGGGGGGGGGGGGGGGCTGCCATTCTATCCCCTACAGAAAGCTGTCCAGCTGGGCAGGGGAAGGCCAACTGGAAGCGGGGCCCACTTTGCTCAGAGAGCAGTGAGGGAACAAGAAGGGAAGTGGGAATAAAGACCTGAAGAAGGCCCCTAGGAAGCCCCGCAATACACTCCCTGAAGGGTGCTCACTGCCTCTATGATGTTGGTGGGAGCCAGAGAAGGCCTAGGACTATCACAGGAGAGAACGGGTAGAGGAAAGGCAGGGAGACCGGAGGTCCTATTCAATAGACACAATGGATGAGATATACAGAATCACAGAGTTGAATCCAGACACATTTGACAAACATGTACTAACAAAAAGATTTACATCAAACTCACTTAGATAGTTGCCTGTGGTGTGTGGAAAGGGGCAATGGAATGGGACAGAAAGTTAAAAGGGAATAAATGAATAAATAAAACCAAAGAGGTATCATGCACAAATAATATCTTGGATTGGGAAATAAGATTAATTTACCCCCCTGCACCTGAGGTCCAAGAAGTGGGGGGGTAGGGAAAAAGTCCAAGAGAAAGAAAAAGCCAAGGTTCTAGCCTGGGCCTTGTTACTAACTGGCTGTGTGACAAGTAATTCACTTCGCCTCTTGGGGCTCTAGTATGGATCTCTGAAAAGAAAGAAATTTTCAGTTCTATTTCCAGCCCTGTGGTTTTATTGACCACGATCAATAATCTTGGATTTGCTTGGGAAAGTATCCAATAAAGGATGTGTAGAGTAGTCAGTCTTGGATCTGGAAGTGTGGAGGTTGGGGAGAGACAAAAAACCAAGAGAAACTTTAGCAGGGGAATGTTTGAAAGCAAAAACATGTGAAAATTTCACCAGATGGTTATAAAATCTGACTGATGGCTCCACATATTGGAGAGTTCTCAGCCAGCCCCTCTTTGGGAACCCTGGGTCTGGCTGGTAGGACAACTTGCAAGACAACAGACAGTCAGAAACCTTTCAGTCCTCCCCAGTTCTGCCTTTACCAGCTACCAGTGTGTGTCCTCAGAGGAACTCACACACCTATCCTCATTCCCATCATCATCCCCAGGCTTGCTCTTGACCATTTGCTCTCCATGCCCCATAGGTGTCCCTTCTGCACCTCAAGACTTACCACATCGTCTCTACCCAGGTGACTCCCACTCTGTGGCTCTCCATGACCTCAGCTGAGGTTCTTCACCTTGTTCTGCTGCTTATACCTCTTAAATGTAAACCCAACCATCAGCAAAATGAAGCTCCAGGCATACAGTGGCCCTCATCCTGGAAGCCTTGTCAGAATTCCTAAGTCTTAGGGAGAGGAAACAACAGAAAACCTGCCCTCCAGGACAGTCTTTATCACATCCTTGATCCAGCATCTCCTGCTTCACCCACTGTCTCCAGCACCTCCACTCCCTGCTCACTTGCAAGTTCAGACCTCCAAACAATTTTTAGTTCCCTGATTATGAATGTATGACACACATTCACAATTTTATGGCTTTGCACATACCATTCCCTCTGCCTGGAAGGCATCCATTCTCTCACCACCGCCACTAGGCCAACCTGGTCTGCCTTGCAGATCCCACTCTCCTTCAAAACCCAGCTTGGGGGTGGCCTCCTCTGAGCAGCCCTCTCCACGTCCTCCTTACCCAGGCAGAATCTGTCTCCCCCATTTGTGCCATCCTTGCACCATGACAATGCATGGACCTTTTCCCTTCTCTCACCATATTGAAACTAAGTATTGATCCATGTCCCCAGATAGTCTGTAAGATCCTTACAGGTGTGCTGTGGCACAGGTGGGCTGTGTTGTGAACACCAAACCACCTGCCTGTGGCACTGTGCCTAATGCTGTACACACAGAACCACGGAGACATTTTGTACAATTGAGTCTAATTTCCGTTTGGCTACTAATGGCTCTTCCTTTTTACTCTCCACAGAAAACAAGTGATTTTTTATCTTTCTTTTTTTTCCCTTTTATTTTATTGGTACATTTTAGGTATACAATATTAGTTTTTCTTTCTTAATTTTTGGAAGCCCTGCTTACCACACAGCTGCACCGTGCCTCTGGATTCTTTGATGGATGAAGGAAGTGAACTGATCCAGCCCCAAGACCAGAGCTTCTGGGCCACTCTACCCGATGTGTGCCTGCGCCGTATTTTCTGGTGGCTGGGGGACAGAGATAGATCCAGGGCGGCCCTGGTCTGCAGAAAATGGAACCAGATGATGTATTCAGCCGATCTGTGGCGATACAGGACCATCACTTTCAGTGGGAGACCTTCCAGGGTACACGCTTCAGAATTCCAGTCAGCTCTTTGGTATGTTAAGAAATTTGGTCATTATTTAGAATGTCTAGAGATCAAATTCCTGAATCCTTACAATGCTGTCTTGACCAAGAAGTTCCAGATCACCATGAGAGGTCTTCTCTCATGCCTGGGCCGAAGTAACAACCGTCTGAAGTCACTTTCCATCCAGGACCTGGAGCTAGATCGCCTGGTTTGGAGGAACAGCATCAAGAACTCACTCATCAAAAGCTTGAGCTTCTTCTTGAAAAAAATGGGCAAGTACCTGGACTCCCTCAGCCTGAAAGGGGCCAGGCTGACTGTGGAGCAGGGCTGCCAGATACTGAACTCCCTGAGCTACCTACAGAATGAGAGTGCCACCTCGGACCTTAACATCGAAGATTACTTCAGCCACCGCCTGACTGTCTACAGCAGCCCCCAGTTCAACAAGACCATGGCCACATTCCACAACCTGGCAACCCTGACACTCAACTACAACTGCATTTCTGACGAGCTGCTCGAGAACTTGGCTGCTAACAATGCCAGTACCCTCCGGACCATGTATATCAAATGTCACATTTATGACCCCCATGGCCAAGTCATCTGGGGCATGTCCTGGGCCAAGCTGGCCAGGCAGGCCAGCAACCTGAAGGTGAACTTCTTCTTCGAGCGTGTCATGAAATATGAGCGCTTGGTCCGCATCCTCCTGCAGGAGATCCCCATCAGGAGCATAAGCCTGAGAAGCTGCTATTTCAGTGACCCTGACTGGTCCATGCGGCCCACTCTGACAGACCTCCTGCCTACCTTCCGGCACACCCTGCAGGTAAGTAGGAAGTGGGGCCCAGGGAGGCTTGCAAGCAGCGACTGCCATCAGGTAACCTGTTTCCCCAGAGGAAAGCTTGCTAATCCCACACTGAGTGTATATGAATTGTTACCAGACTAAGCCTCCCCATGTCCTCAAGATCGCAGCAGAAGACAAAAAGTGCTGCTCACTTTCAACACGAGACGTAAGGAATGCTCTGATTGGTGGTCAACCAAGAAAAGCCCCTATACCCATAGCTCAGAGGTGTGAAGCTTGAGCCAAGAGCCTTGCAGGTGACCTTTTCTCCACAAGGTTGCAGCAGCACATGAGGGATCATGTGGCTCCTACATGTCACCTACAGTCACTGCTAAGCAAAGGAACTGTCTGGTTCCACCAATGCCTGGTAATAAACCAGACAGAGGGGCTGGGGATTTAGCTCAGTGGTGCCACCTCCTGCCTCGCAAGCACAAGGTCCTAAATTCAATCCCCAGTACCAAAAATAAATAAATAAATAAATAAATAAATAAATAAATAAATAATAAACCAGACAGAAAACCAAGATTAACTTAGGAAGAACTTGGAAGTCCTGGAATGTACCGTAATGTGAGTTTTACCACCTATAAAATCAGGATTATTTTGTCATTCCTCAGGGCCTTGTTATCATTGTCACAATTGACATTAATAGGAATAAATGTCACTCCCAATGTGGAGGGGTTACAAGACTCTAACAGCTTATTTATATTCACATAACTGTGAGGTGGGCAGGGTAGATGATCTCAGTGCTACAGAAGAGCTTTAAGTTTGGTGGCCTGCCCACAGTGACCCAGCCACTTCACTGCAGGGCTGAGACCAGCACCTTGGTCTCTGGATTCCAAATATTCTGCTTCCAAATTCTAGGTTTTGCAAACTTGCATGAGACCACAATCATTCTCAAATCTCTTCCTTGAAGATTAAACATCTAGTTCCCTGTCTTAAAAACTCCTAAACTACCACAGCAATAGGCCCAAAGTTCAGCCATAAAGATATAAAGATGTTACAGAATGACCCAGCCAGTCCTGCCCACACACAACTTCCCCTTTGGTGCTTTTCCAGAAATTAACTTTTGAGTTCAACAACAACCATGAGTCGCTTGATGAAGAGCTGCACCTCCTCATCCTCTCCTGCAGGAAGCTGTTTTACTTCAAAATCTGGGCTTTCCTTGATGTTAAGTTTGTGGAGCGGATCCTGAAGAGCCAGGAGGAGGGGCAGTGTGCCCTGCGCACACTCAAGGTAAGAGCCCCTGGTGGTTTTGTGGGTCAGAGCAGGGCATTCGGGCCTGGTGCTTCTGCTCTGGGATCCAGGTCGGGGGGAGGGAGGGAGCAGGGAAAGCCAATACACCTGAATCTGTCCACTGTAGGGGAACGATTTCACAGAAGGGAATTTGCAGCTCCCTTAGTGCAGCCAGCCTGCTATAGCCCCGGGCTCCACATCTGTGGACTCAGCCAACTGTGAATTGAAATTTTTTAGGGATTAAAAACAGCATCTGTGCTGTCCTTGTTATTATTCCCTAAACAACAGAGTATAACAACTATTTACACGGCATTCACATTGTATTAGGTATTATAAGTAACTGAAAGATAAAGTATACAGAAGGATGTGCACAGATTCTCTGCAATACTATGCCATGCCATTTTATGTATGGGACTTGAGCCCCCCTGGATTTTGATATCCATAGAAAGTCCCAGAACCAATGCCCCACAGGTACCAAGAGACAACCATAATTGAGTTTGGGCTTTTCCTGATCCTGCCAGCAACTGTATGTATAGATCATTTAGATCATGGTTGGGTCCTGAATGATGTAGTCACTCTGTGTGTTGGGGGGTTGTTTCTTTATTGATGCAGGTGAAAATTTATATAAACAGATATGAGACTAATGAAGAGGACAGGACCTTGCAGGAAATTCACAGAAAGTACAGAGATCTGATCGATTCGGGGATTAACTACTTTGTCATCACTTACCCCATGATGTAAAGAGCCTCTTCAGAAGAAGGAAGCTAGGAGCACTTTGAACTTGAAAATCCACTTCTCGGAGAACTACACTAGGGGCACCTCCACCGCATCCCTTTTTCTTCATTCTCTTTTTTGCCCATTTTATACCAACATGAACAGCTGGGCAAAGGCTGGGACTACGGTTATGTGAAGGCCCCCGATGACTTTAAAGTGCTATCTTTACCATCTATCTAGGGGTGATTTCTCCTTTTGTTGTTTGGTTTTGCTTTTCTGATGCCCATGTTTAGCCACTGAACAAAATACCCAAAGCTGCTCAATATAGTTTCCTATTAGGGGAGCCTGACTCTTGGTCACCTGAGCTCCTGAAAAGGTGTGTGAGCAGCCAGTGAGTAAACAATCTACTGACCAATATCGCCAGATATTGGAAACCCTTACATCCGGGCTGATCTTCATGTGAAACTGGCACTGACGTTGACTGGGTCTGATTGTCCTTGGCTGAAACAGGGAAATCTCCACTTTCAAAAGGAGCCTGATCAGAGCTGGAACTCCCTTCCTTGGAAGGAACTAAGGCCCTGATTCATCAGCCTCGGGTACTTAGACCTCCTTCTTTGGCTTTGCTGTGTCTCCTTTAGTTTCCCATCCAGGCCACAAGGTGCCCATCCTGGGTATGGGGTGGAAACGGAAGTGGTCATTACACTCACATTCATGAAGAACTTGTCATGGGGAAATGTTTCTAAGGCAAAGTTCAGTAAAAAAGCAGAACATAAAAACTGTTTAATATGACATCAATCATTTAAAACATATCTAACGATTTTTTTAAGTCAAAGAA
Source organism: Heterocephalus glaber (assembly GCF_000247695.1). Next base: position 7,262,747 of record NW_004624786.1, on the reverse strand, counting down.
GAGAATTACCAAAAATGTTAAAAATTATTTCGGTGGGGGAAGGGGTAGAATTATGGTTGGTTTTTATTGTCTTTTTACGTTTTTCCATATTTGCCAACTTTTTTTTAACTACAAACAGATATTATTTTTATAATTAGGAAAAGTCTCCTATGTTTAAAATAATGAATAATTATAAATTCCTGAGCTGGTGTTATATACATATATTGAAGATTTTTGTGCACATAATTGCATGTTATTCTCTTTTTCAACAGATGTAAACTAATAAAATATCAGGATACTTTAATAAGTGACTCACTTTAGATTGCGTGTCTTTTGTGTGCTGTATGTGTCCACATTTGTGCATTTTAGACCCTTGTTAAAATTCCTATTTAATTAGAGCTTTGCAATTTTCAATGCATTTTCACAGTCACTCTCTCACCTGACTCCCCCTACAGTGCTGTTTGGCAGACATGGTTGGCATTTCACTAACTCAGATAAAATTTGACTGATAAGATTTGACTTCTCCCATCTGTGAGAAGCTCCCGGATCTGATGGGAAAGACGTTCACAAAGTGTCATAATATCTGGGAACCAAAACGGCCCTAGGGAGCGGTCTACTGCTGTGTGGACCAAAAGAGGTGACTTATCTTGGATCTGAGGGGAGCCTTATTCAGATTGATTGGTGTAATGTTTTCTTTGTGTGTGGACTGGTTAGTTCCTTTCGCCCCAAGCACAGAATCTAAGTATACATAACTCTTGCGTGGAAAGCATGTTAATAGAAATTTCTATGAAAATGTTTTCTGTAAAAGAGTGGATTCATCTTACAGTTTTGCAAATGTCTGTCTTATCTGGCTTAGAAGTAGACAGCTGAGTTCCCATCTGTTCTCAATCCTCTGCAATATCACAGACTGGGTAGCCTCTGAAAAACTCCAGAGAGAACGCGAGTGAAAAAGACATGTGACATTTTGGTGTGATTGTTTAAATAGTTCTGACCTCATGTTTCCCTTGAAAGAAAGTTATCAGGGACCCTCAGAGATCCCCTGACCACACAGAGAACTACTGTAAAGATGTTTTGGTTCCCCTGAGGAATCAAAAAAGGCTTGAGAGTGGTAGAGTCCTAGCAGGAAACTGCAGACAGAGCACAAGAGTTTCCAAAAGCACCTATGTTTAAGCAAGTATCATCTTTCTTAAAATTATTATTACCACATTCAAAGGCCCAGTAAGGAATAGAGACAGCCAATAGACTTGTGACCACTCTATTCCTTCCTGGGTGACAGCTTCTTATGCATGCCTGTCCTTCTCCAGGACAGAGTGAGAGGACGGGGGCAGGAGGTAGGGGTCGGGAAGTGGGCTGGCTTCAAAATCTATCATCAGGCTAAAGGTCTGCAAAGACCACTGGTTCTTTGAAGAAATGCAAATGAGCACTTCAGTGTGACCCCGTCCTGTGTTTATGAGCAGAGACACATTGTAACTCCCTGGGGATTCCTCTCAGGTGTTGGCCATGGCTAATGAAGTCCTGGTGACAAAGTGACTGAGGCCAACCCTCCCGTACGTCCAAGTTGCAATGGACAGAATGCAACTCTGAAATTGATCTCTTGAAATATAGTTCCCAATGGTGTTTGGAGGTAGGGTCTTTGAGAGATAATTATATCATGAAAGTGGTGCAATCCTAAATGGGATTAGTACCCGTCTGTAAGAGGCCTCAGAGAGCTCTCTCACTCTTTCTACCATGTGAGAGATAAGAAAAAGTTATGAGCTGGCCGCCTGGATGAGAGCCTTTACCAGAACCCGTCCATGCTGGTAACCTGATTTCAGAATCCCAGACTCCAGATCTGGGAGGAAAAAATTTCTGTTGTTTACAAGCCATTCACTCAGTGGTATCTTATTATATCTCAACCCAAACTGACTGATATAAGGAAAGTAGGGCTATGATGAAACTTCAGTGTGAACCATCTCATCATTCACAGGAAAACTGACAATGCAAGGGCAGCTTGAAAACACTCAGTGATGGACCTTTGACTCTCTGGGCTGAAAAGGTTCTGAGGCTTGGGTTCTTGGATCATTTAGACTACTATTTTATATGAACTTAAATAAGTTTTCTACTCTGTTTAGAACTGAGTTTCTGCTATTTGTAAAGTGGGAGAAGCTGAGAAATTCAATATTTCTAAGATCCTTGAGACCTAGACAGGTGATGCTGAGCCAAAGTATGACTGGCCATTTAGCCCAAAGACCTGGCCTTGGGATCCAGGCAGCCCAGGTTTGAGTCCTGGCCTACTATTTACTTGTTATGTGCCCTTTGGCAAGTCTTTAGCCTTTGTGAGTGTGGGCTACTGTGTGTAAATGGAAGAATAAATTAATACATGGACTCCATGAGCCTGGCTCATGAGTCTTCAATCAATATTGGCTTTTACCTTGTTTAATGAATAAGAATCATACACTGTACTAGTGGCAGGACAAAACTATACCTCCCTGATTCAGAATCCAGAGCTCTTCCTTCCACACAAAACATAAAATGGGAAGCATTCAACCCCTCTCTCTTCCCCACCCAGTCCCACAGATAAAGTGATCATCCTGTTTATGTGCTAGGTGTTAATTCACATAGTTCCAATCAATCCTCACAACAGCTCTAGGAAATAGAGACTGCCATTACCTCTCTTTTAGAGATAAAAGAAAGAAACTGACGTTTTGCAAAACTAACTTGCCCAGGGTCACTTACAAACTGCTAGAAAGGGTGTCAGACCCAACCTAATCCCAGAACCATGCTCTTAATGACCATGTATTGCGTCCCACAGCAAGACTTGGAGCCAGTCATACAGTAGCTCCACCACATGGAAGACCATTTAGAAGACAGGATCTATGAAAACTTTTGTTTCACTGTGTTCAGCCTGGATATGCTGCTGTGCATAAATAAGAGAAAAATTCTGAGATGTCCTAACTTTAGTTACAAGGGCCAAAGGATGGAGGAGTCCAGAGAGATAAGAAAAATTATTCCGTGAACCACTTTGGGCCAAACCAACAGAGACTATTCACACTCCTAACTGTATGCTAAAACCTTGACTGAACCCCAGGCTGCCACTCACTGGACACCATTGCATCCTGATTCCAACTCCAACCAACTCAGAAACAATGAGTTTTTCTCCTTATAGCCTGCCCTTCTATCCCAAACCCTTCCCTGCTTCATGTTATGTGGCCTCTCTTATCTACAGCCAGTGTGGGTCCAAAGTAAATGTCTTAGGCTTTCTTCCCCAAATTTTCATTATATGTTCTTAGCTCTAGACCCAGTGAACTTTTTTCCAACTGCTATTTAGCCCTGATGCTGGAAGTTTCAGGAACTTGCCCCAGGAAAGGACCCGGTCCTTTTTCCTGGCTGGCATCTGTAACAGCTCAATAAACTACCTAACTTCAGAAATCCTTCTTGAGAAGTAAGTATTTTGAAT
>NW_004624786.1:7247079-7258881 GCF_000247695.1 Heterocephalus glaber | reverse complement strand
TATATATATATATATATATATATATATGTTGTTATAAGCCATGGTCACTCTACCATAGTATAGAACACTAGAACTTATTCCTCCTATCCAGCTATCCAATCTTCCTTTATCTGCTTCCACCAGCTTCTAGTAATCACTATCCACTCTCTTCTTTGAGATCAACTTTTTTAGCTTCTACATATGGGTGAAAATATATAATATTTGTATTTTCTGTGTCTGGCTTATTTCACTTAATATAATGTCTTCCAATTCCATCCACTCTGATGAAAATTAAAATGTTTTTAGATAATGGATGTCACTCTTTTGGATAAAAATGTCACTAACTGCAACTTGAAAGAAGCAATCTTATAAACACAAAATACCCTTCTTCTTTAATGGATATATACCACATTATACGTATTATCCAAACTATATTAGTCAACTTTCCATTACTGTGACAAAATACCTGACATAAAGTAACTTAAAGAAGAAAAGATTTGTCTTGGCTCACAGTTTCAGAGGTTTCAGTCCATGGTCAAATGGCTTCAAGGCAGAAACATCATAGCAGAAGGGTATGGCAGAGGAATTCTGCCCACCTCATGGCAGCCAGTAAACAGAGGGGAAGGAAGAGTCAGACAAAAGATATACCCTGTGAAGCCATGCCTTCATTGACCTATCTTCTCCAAATGGCCCCACTCCTAAGTTCCATCAATGCCATCAAATTATGGTCTCATTGGTGGATTAATCCATTGATGAAGTTAGAGCCTCCATCATCCAATCATTTCCCAAAAGCTCATCAGCAACCAAACCTTCAACATAATGCGTCCTTCAAGGAGAAGGGGTTGTATTTTGGATCCAAATATAACATATCTGGTTCAGAGAGAGGACCCCCTGAAATTCTGATTTACAACTTGAAAATACAGAATCCTATTAGTTCATTGGCTGAATATCTCACATGGAGAGAAATCACACTGTGACTTCCCTGGGTGGTGCTTAGAATTAATCTGATTAATATTTCTCTGCATTTGCAAAGCCATGGATTTTAAAAATATGATTAGACACATACATAATCATAAATGCTAGAATAGAATGTAAGTTCCTTGAGAGTATGATTTTTTCTGTTGTTCATTATGAATCCCCATGGCCTAGAACTAGGCTGGAAACATAGTACTCGCTAATTGTTGAATTAATTAAAATAAAATATTGTTCACAGATTATTCCACCTTAGGTTATGATAAATGTTTCAAAGTAATATGTGTTTTGTTAGTAAGTATTAAGATAAATATGCCTTTTGAAAGCAGCTATTAAGAACCCAATGCTGACGAAAATTATACAACTGGGCAAATACTTTAGCCAGTTCTATTACATATGTCTAAGCCATGGGCTGGTAATATAAAACATTTTCAGCAGAAAGAAACCTTGCAAATCACCTCACCAGCCCCTCTCACCAGGATCTCAATGTTCTCTTCAAAAATGAGGAAAATACGGCCCAAGTTCAGGAACTCACCTATAATTCCTCAGTAAGTTATCAGAACAGCTGAGACCAAACCAAGAATGACCCTAAGGCCTGAATTCCTTGTCTACTGAAACCATCTCTACAGAATTTATCCAATCCTCTTCCCTCAGGTTATCCTCATCAGAATCTTACTAGGTAGGTGCCAGTCAAACCTGTCATTCATCCATGTAATTGCTAGCTTGCCTGTGGCTGAAGAATAAAACAGCCTTAGGGAAATACAGATTCAGGAAGAAATGATAAAGATGTTTACTCAAGGCCTGTTACTAACAGCAGATAATTACAACCAACAAAATATAGCCCATCATCTGGGAAATGGGTGACGCAAATATGCCCTGCCCTGTGATAGTGTAATGACTAGGATGGATCCTCATGTCTTGACATGAACGCTCTTCCAGACAGCCTAAGTGAAAAAGGCAATACATCTAGATTGATATTATTTATGGTTTTTTTAATGTATGGAGTAACTAACTATACAGGAGCTGGGGTTGGGCTAATATTCTGAAGGTCTGCTTTGCCCCACCTCTCATACATCACTCAGTATCAATATTCATGAGGTCAGGATTGCAGCCAGAGCTTGACCCTGTCAGCAGAGGCAGTCAGCCAAGGTGCCTCTTGGCCCTTCAGATCTTGGGTTCATCACAGTCTTTGCCATACCCCCCACCCCATCCACTGCCACCACTCAGGAAAGCACTCTTGGCCAGTGGGAGCCAGTACTCCCTACTCAATGGTCACTCCTCTCTCCCTGGAGCGAGGGCACCTTATGATGGAAGACCAGGGTTTCCTTTCTGGGGTACAGAGGAAACCAGAGGAGAATGACACACTGAAGCCCCCACAGCTCTCCGTTCTTGGGCAGGTAGGAGACGAAATGGATAGAAATGAAATCCAATGGAGATGTGGAGAGACCACCCCCAGCCTCAAAAGGGCTAAAGTGGAGGCCCTTGGGCCATACCCTTCACCTGCAGGAATATTTCAGTGAATGGGCTGGAGGACCCATTCATCTCTAGCTCTTTCCTGAGCACCACCCCATCCTTACCCTTACCCAATTCTCTGCTCTTCTCTAGAAGCTTGTTTGACTTTTACTGTGGTCTACATAATTTGACCCCAGTCACCTCTTTGCTCTTGTCCTACCTCCCCCTCTTCTCCAGCTGCACTAGCGTTCACTAAAAAGTCCAGAGGAGATCATTTCCCCTGGGTATTCACATGACTGCCATCTTCTTGTCATTCACCACCCCCAGCTCAAGCACCACCCCATCAGGAAGGCCTTCTCTGACTACTACATCTCAAGCAGCCACCTGCCCACCTGCCCAGACACTTGCTATCAGTTCACAAGCTTCCATCATGGCACTTTCCATTCTCTGAAATGGCTTTGCTATTTGTGGGGACCTGTCTGTGTCTGAATTGAGCCCCAAAAGGACCTCCAAGCTCAGTCTTATTCATCTCTAATATCAGTGTCCAATTGGCACTGGGGACAGGGACCCAGGAAATATTTACTGTGTGCATGAATAAGCAAATGACACACACACACACACACCATTTTGTTACCCAGCCTTTCATTATTATAACAGATACCTGAGATAATCAACGTAAGAAAAGAAAGTGTTATTTTGACTCACAACTTTAGAGACTTCAATCCACTATCAGCTGGCTCCTTTGCTTTGGGTGAGGCAGCACATGGCATGAGTGTATGGTAAAGCAAGACCACTCACCTCATGGCCCAGAAGCAAAAGACAGCAAAGGAGAGACAGGGTCCCAGTAGCTCTTCTATAAAATTATGCCCCCAATAACCTAAAGACCTCCCACTAGGGCCCACCTCTCAGTAGCATCCAGTAGCACCACACTGGGGACCACACTTTAACACATGGGCCTTGAGGGAACATTCAGAATCCAAACCATAGCAGCCCAATGCCACAGGCCTGTGCAACAGGTGTAACCATACCTTTGCTGCCTGCATGAAAAATCGAATTGCTCCTCCTGTGAAGACACACTGTGGAGATGTTAGTTCTAGGTTATCTTCCCTGCAGGGAACCTAACAAGCCAGCTACAGCTGAACAAACAAGCAATCCCTCCCTGCTTTGAGGGCATCAGTGAGAGTCTTCCTAATTCTTATACTGATTTGCCAAAATTTTTGAATGAATTTCCAGATAAAAAATAAGTCAACAGATCCACATCCAATTAATCATCAGTGATTCATGAGCTGTGTGGCCTCTAGCAAATCAGATCATGCTTTTGTGCCAGTTCCTTGTTTGAGATCCTATTTGTGAAACACATCATGAAATATAGAGCTCTGTAGTAAGAGGAGGAGAAGGGAGCGATCTTTGTAGGAGGTAAAACCCTTCTTCCTTCTATGACTCTGTTCCAGACAGCATGATCCACATGCCAGGCCTTAGTTTCCCCATCTGTACAATGAGGAAGTTTGATAAGATCATAGGGAGATGTGGTGGCCTTAATTACAAGGCACAATGCTTTGACCAAAGGAAAACTTCTTCCAATTTTTACTTTACTACAATTCTCCTGTAAGATTTGGTTTGATGAAAGCTACTAGAGGAGAGAGGAAAAGAGAGGAAAAGAAAGAGATAGAGAGAGAGAGAGAGAGAGAGAGATGAGAGGGGAGAGAGAGAGAGAGAATCTTTCAACAATCTGATTGTTCTGAAGTCCACACTGAGGCTCTGAAATTGTGTGATTGTCAGGGCACACCCCAATTTAGGGGTCTGCAGACTCAACTGTGGCTTAAACAATAATGTCTTATTTTTCCTCCTAATGGAAAGTCTAAAGTTAACTGATTGCGGGCTTTCTTTGGAACACCTCAGGGTTGGTGTCAGTATCTTTATACTTCTCTTGAATATGATTCTCTTTCCCCGTGATCTCCAGAGACAGCTGTGGTCTCAAAGGTCTCAGCTATTGTGAAGGAGGAAGGAAAGGAAGGGACAGCATCACTGGTGGAAGTCTTCCCCAGAACCCCCCAGCCAGCTTCTGCTTTCTCCTCCTTGTCCAGACTTAGTTTCATAGCTACTCCTTACGTGCAAGGGAGGCTGAGAGTGACTTTTGCTCATGGAGGTGGGCAAGGGAGACCCTTGAGCTAGGCAGCCAGCAGAGGAACCTGTTTGTTCCCCCTTGGGGCTCTCTCTGGGTGTGGCTGGCCATCAGAGCATGGGCAGGATGGCACTAACAAATACATCTCCAAAGCCACAGTCAAGTATGAGTACCCTCAGATGCAGGGTGGTTAGGAAATCCATGAACAAAATCAGCTCACAAGATTGGGTTCATAATTTCCCTTACCACTTCTCCTCTGTGTAGGAGGAGCTGAGTCACTGACTGTGGTTCTCCATATGAAAAACGCTTTTTTGGCATTCACCTGGAACCTGCAGTTACCAATTTCCTTCTGAACTCAGAGGCAAAGGACAGAGTCCAAGCCATCATGGAAAAGACTTGCCAAGATGAAAGTATTAAAGTCTTGGGTCAGATCTGAAAACCTTAAGGTCAGTCTTTAAATCTGACACTGAATTGTGGTAAGCAACTTATTCTGTGCTTCCATTTCTCCATATAGCATTTCTCCTTGCTACTAAATCGTGAGGTGCACTGGTTTTAGAAATGTACCCATTACAGTTAGCACGCTTGAGTCTGAATCCTAAGCTCAGGATCCCTCCAGGTCTCACTTTCTCCACATGTGAAATAGAGATGACATGATAAGCATTCACAGTGGTGATAATTGTCAAGACCACCAACAGCACACCTGTCTTACAAGGTCATAAAAGCTCTCCTCGGTTTTGAGATTGCAACACCCTTCATAGGGACCCAATTGTATCAAATTCTTCTCTGGGAAGAGATTAAGCTCTTTAAAACCCCTTGACTTCAAGTATGCTGTGCCTCTGCCTGAAATGTCCAGCTCCTGCTCCACCAGCCAATATACACTTCTCCACCAAGATCCCACCCGCCATGAGCCTACCACCACTCCACACCTCTCACCCTGCTCCTGTAGACAAGCAGCCATGGCCTGTGAGTTACAAGTCTCTGTGGCAGGGGCCACAGAAAAACCACTGGAAGTCAGTGAGCAGAAGTGGGATGCAGCATAAAGATGCTTGGATGTCTCACAGAACCCAAAGGCCTCAGGAACAGCCTGGAGCTGGGGAGGGGGGCTGCAGAGGTGGTAGGGAGTTTTCCCTTCTCTTTTTGTCTTAGTGTATTGGCTTCCACTTTTCCTCTTGCTCCCAACTGGCTCTCTATGTTGTGTTCACATAACAGATGACAGATGTCATGCATGCTCCAAAGCCTGTATCTTCTCTAGTCAAGAGAGCACCCAGACGGAACTGAAATCTCCTTGTCCCAAGTCCAGATTCCTCAGGATAGGCACTCACTGACCCAACTTCCATCAGCAGCTCATTCCTGAGCCAGCAGAGCAAATATGGGCATTGGGTGGGGGCTTTTGCACAGGAGTTTGAATAAGCAAGAAGGATGAAGGATCCCGTTGCCTACTTACAGCCCTGCTTCACAACTGGAAACAAAGTCCTCACATTTGGTCCCACGCACTGTCTTTCCTTCAACATATATTGCTTAAGGCCCTTGAGGAAGCAGAACAGAAATGAACTTTTGGGATTCTGAGCCAAGAAAGTGACTGTATCGGGTCACCTTATAGGAAGAGAAGGCCCCAGGCATCTTTAGGGACTGCAGCCACAGGAGTTTGTGACCCTCCTCTCCACACCCCTCTGGTCACTCCCAATATCTTGTATCTCAATTTCAAAACCCTGATTCCCAGGAAACAGACCCAGAATAACCTAGCTGGGCCAATGAGCAGTGGCAGGGCATGTCAATTGGGGTGTGATTTCCAGGGAAGTAATTATTAGAGGCTTGGAAGCGAGCTCAAGTCATAATGAAAAGAACCGTGAGGTTGGGGCCAGGAGTTCTGAAACCCCAGAGTGAACTATGACAATAGTGTTCTTTTTCCCATTCCTCTCTGAACCTCTGTGTCTTAGAATACCTTACAACGGGTTCCTTAAACAACAAACATTTATGTCTCACAGTTCTGGAAGTTGGGAAGTCCAAAATCAGAGTCAGTTGGGCTTGGTGGTGCACACCTGTAATCCTAGCACTTGGGAGGCTGAGGCAGGAGGATTGCTGTGATTTCAAGGCCAGCCTGGGCTACATAGTGAGTTCAAGACCAACCTGAACTACACAGGGAGACCCTGTCTCAAAAAACAAAACAAACCCAAAATCAAAGAGCCACCAGATTTGGTATTTGGTGAGAGCCAATTTCCTATGCATAGATGGTGCCTTCTTGCTGTGTCCTGGAATGGCAGAAAGAAGTAGAATCTCCCAGGTCACTTATAAGGACACTAATCCCATCCAAAAGGGCTGCAGCCTCATGGTCTCATCTCATTTCAATTATTTTCCAAAGAGCCCACCTCCTCATGCCATCATATTAGGAAATAAATTTAAACATATGAATTTTGGGAAGACACAAGCATTCATCCCATGATACTCTGCTTCTCCACTTATAAAATGACCTAGATTGATTTCTGGGGCAGAGCAGAAAAGTACAGGGGGTCCCCACATTGCTTGGGGTCTGGGAAGGCTGAACATGTTCTTGGAGCTCTCGGTGCTCAGAACCTGGGTGGTGATGGGTCACTGAATGCAAATGGGCAGTAAGGAAGCTGATGCTGCCAGCTTCAAAAAGGGTTTCTCCCTTTTAGGTTAGGAACATCCCTTGCTGACAGCAGGGAACACTTACCTTTTACACCACCCAGGAGTGAGCCCCACAGCCTGCACTGTCCTTGGGCCCCCTAACAACACATGGAGACAGACAGCCAGATTCAGGGAACATCCTAGATGGGGAGGATGATCTAGTCCAATCCTTATTCTACAGGTGGCCCGAGAGGAGGAAGGGCTTTCCTGAAGTATCAGAAGTAGGGTCAAGGTCTCCTGACCCCCTGACTGGTGCTGTGCCTCATTACCAGGTGTCCAATAAGCATTCGGGGACCAAACATTAACTCAGAGTGTAGCCGGGGCTCCACACGTGGAAGGGCACTGAGGGGGTGAGCCCTCCTCTGGCCATGTGCTCCCTCACCACTGGCAGAATGAATGAATGAATGAATGAATGGGCAGTTTCTCAGCAAAAGTCTTCCTGTAACAGTCACCCAGGCATGTCCCTGAGCTGCTGCGACTCAGCAGAGGACAACCAGCTATAAGTAGAGCTCTCTTTGGAAAACAAACTGTGAGTATAGAGAAACGGGCTTGGTGAACACTTTTAAAAGAGGCTTGTAGGGCTGGGGATTTAGCTCAGTGGTTCTGCTGCCTGCATTGCAAGCACAGGGACCAGAGTTCGATCCCCGATACCAAAAAAAAAAAAAAAAGGCTTGTAACCATTAAAATAATGATAAAGTAACATGAAAAGCTGCTCTCAATATACAATTAAGGAGGAAAACTATTATACACAACCGAGACTATGTCATGAGAACAACCATGCAGAGAAATTATGCAGGCATAGGGATGGGGCTGTCCAAACTGGCTTGTATTTATTAAACACTCCCCTCTCCCATGAGACAGGCTCTGCAAAGAGCCCTTTACACGGGTTATCTCATTCAATCCCCCAAAAGCCCTATGAAAGAGGTAGCATGGGACAAGCCAGCCCAGAAATATTGGCTGCAAAGTCTACACTTACTTGTTTTGAGGTGCTTAGAATTGAATCCAGGGCTTCATATGCACAAAGTAAGTGTTCTACCGTTGAACTGTCACCCCGCCCCAGAACCTATACTCTTAACCACTGGTTTGAATCTTTGGCAAGAATGAGACTTTTTTCTTTTCCCTTACTGTTGAGTATGAAGAAAGAAAAAAACTGTAAACCAGGCCTGGTGGCGCAGACTTGTAAACCCAGCTACTCAAGAGGCTGAGGCAGAGATTGCAAGTTTCAGGTCAGCCTGAGCAATTTAGCAAGACCTTGCCTCAAAATGAAAATAAAAAGGGCTGGGGGTGCAGCTCGGTGGTAGAGCTCTTGCCTAGCACGCGTGAGTCCCTGGGTTCAATTCCCAGTAATGGGAGTTGAGGGAAGGGATTATTCTCAATGATACTCCTCAGTCTTCAATTTTGAGTTTCTTTTGTGGAAGAGAAAGAAAGAACATTTCAAATTCCCGCCGGGTGGGGGCGCTGAAAGACGCGCTCCACAGGTAGGAGAGGCCTCCGGAGCCAAAAATCTCCGCAGTCTCCTCTTTCCCAAACTGGAGACTGAAGTTCCAGGGGGTCTGCGCACAGGGTCCCATACTGCGCTCGGACTCCCTCCTCTGGCCTGGGAGCCAGAGACGCCCGACTCTGTGACCCGGTAACCCCAGACCTCAGCACTCTGGCTTGCCCTGTCCTCACCCCCGCCACTAAACTGAATTTTTAAGAGCTGGAAGGCCTGCGGCCCTATCATTTCTTCATTTCACCCTGGAGAAGCGGCCTCTGATCCAGGGCCGCCCCCCTTTCATCTGTTTTGTGAGACTTCGATAGATCTCCCATAGACCGGCGGGAGGGGTGGAAGGTGTCTAAGCCGGAAGTCACCACGTTGCTTTCCAGGGAGAAGGGACTTTGAGAACCAGAAATCTTGCATCTTGTCTCCTGAATAAGGGGGCACTCCTGATTAGGGGGATCCAGCCAAGCCACTCCACTGAAATGAATCTCAAAGAAAACGTCTTGAACTCCTTTCCCCTGGCCCTAAATTGGCTGGGATATCACTAAAGAGGTCCACGCCGATACACAGTACTGTATTGAACAATGAAACACCCACTTGCGACCACCAGCAAAGCAGAATAAATCCCCCGATCCCACTCCACAGATCTCAGCACCCAGCAGGTCTGGAGCCCCGCTGAGAGGTTGTGGAAGACCCACTCTGCCGCTCTAAATTGAGGCTCCGTGCTGCTGGTTTATTAAGTGGGTTTTGTGGGGGGGGTTTGTATTAAATTCTTTTATTGGCACATTGTAGGTACACAACACAATTACATTTCTCATTGGGAATTGTACCTTTACATAATGCATCTTGGTTCTTATTTTTTCCCCATTCCTAGCCCTCCCTTCACGCCGTCCACCCTTCCCTATTTACAAAGACTTTATTTCCATTTTTTCCATTTCTCAGCATTTTTTCCTTTCCCTTCTTTCCTTTCCCCTGTGCCTCCCACTACCCTACCCCTTTGGACCTTTTCTTCCTATTTTACATTATCGATTATTCATTCTAATCATTGGTCCATTTTAGGTATACAATATAATGACATTCATCATTGGAAATTTGTACCTTTACATAGTCTCTCTTGGTTCTTATTTTTCACCCTTGCCCAGCCCTCCCTTCAACCCCTCCAGTCCTCCCTATTTACAAAGATTTTGTTCCTATTTTTCCATTTTCTCCTATTAATCCCATTCCCTTCTATCCTTTCCCCTAGCCCTCCCACTTCCTTCCCCTTTGCCCCTTTTCTTCCTATCTCACATGACCTATTATACATACTGTGGAAATCAGTATGGAGATACCTCAGAGAACTAGGACTGGAAGTCCCATTTGACCCCGTCATTCCCCTGCTGGGGATCTTCCCCAAAGAATTAAAAGAATCATACCACAGTGATATATGTGCACCCATGTTCATAGCAGCACAGTTTGTAATAGCTAAAACTTGGAAACAGCCAAAATGCCCATCAACTGGAGACTGGATAAAGAAAATGTGGGTTTTTTATAAAATGGAGTACTACTCAGCCATAAAAAATGAGAAATGAGAGACACTGATAGCTAAGTGGATGCACATTGAGGCGATACTCTTAAGTGAAATAAACAGGACACACATGTGTAAATACCGAACAGTTTCTCTGGTGTGAGAAACTGAAAGTGTGAATAAGGGTTATTAAGTGGTTTAATGCACATCTGACCGGTCACTCTCTCAGCAGACAGCATCGGGGCGGAGGCCCCCGGCCCAGACGCTGTGGTCTTCCCCATCGCGCGGCGGGATGGACATGCGCATCTGCATACAGAGCACCTCGTCGATATAGATGGTATTCTCTTTTACATGGATCTCCTCCTGCAGGGCAAGCTGTCGGGAATTCAGCCCTTTCAGCTCTATTTGAGCCTGGGCCAAGGTTTCCTTCAATCTAGGGGAACCAGAACACAGGCAATTTCTCTCTCTGCATTGCCTTTTTCGAGAGGGAATAAAACCTACCTGGGTAGGAAGTCAGATTGATATGTACTCTTCCCCTTCTTCTTTATCCTTAGACAAAGATTTCTGAATGGTGGCCACTGGGCAGCACTATGACAGAAAACTCCACAAAATGGCAATATTTAAATCTGCAGATGTTACCTGAACATCTGGATTTGGGCTTCTTCAGAAATATGTCAACATTAGGACCCATTTCTTGCACAGCAAGAACTTTGGCTGGACCTAGTGGATACTGATCTCACCCAGCACAGAGCAGGCTGTACCCTCTCTGGCCACTGGCTAACCACCCCTTGCCATCGGTTTAGGGTCGTGCCCGGGGCCCCTCTGCTGCAGGCGACTGGCCTACCTTGCCACATTGTGGTTGATCTCACGAACCTCCTTGATGAGCCGATACTGAGCCATGTCACGACACAGCTCCACGTTGGGCCGATGAGTCCTGGTCCCCAGGCGTGTGTGAGCCACCTTGGCAGGTGCTTCTTGGTCAAGGATGGCTTTTTCGAGAACTGCAATATTTTTCTCCTGGGAAGCAATCTCTTCCATGACCTTACAGAAAGGATGAGGGCCGGTGAGTGCAGGTTCTGCTCCCCCAAACTTAACAGCACACAGCAGATCTGTTGTGATATGAAGAGGAGACTACAGGTCTCTACCTAAGCAGGACCCCAGAATGAGTCTGATCTTTCTTCCCTAAGCAGTGACCACTGGTGGGCAAGGTTCCCAGCCAACCTTAGAATCTGACAGATGCAAAGGGTACGACTGGCTGTTTTCCTTTATGCCCTCCTGAATGTCGTGAATCCCCTGGAGGAGGTCACCAGAGGCTTGTCCAGCAAATGGCTTAGACTGGGGGTCAAGGCTGCCCACCTGTTTTGGTACATAGCACCTCTGCATCGGGAGCAGATAGGTGCCTACAACATTTCTCTGTAACTGCCCCACCAGCACCAGTTCTGTCTCCTGGAAGCAGTCTGAGCTCCGTCAGTATTTTTGAAGGTGGCTTTGTGGATAAGAAAGATACTTATAAGTTGCTCAGTTTTTTAAGATTAATATTTAGGCTGGAAGTGCAGCTCAGTAGTGGAACACTTATCTACCATGTGTGAGTCCCTGGGTTCCATCCCCAGCACTCCTTGCTCCAACTTTTTTACTTCTTGAGTTGTT
>NW_004624786.1:7201336-7229773 GCF_000247695.1 Heterocephalus glaber | reverse complement strand
AACCAAGAGACTCATGTAATGGTACAAGATCCCAATGATGAATGTAACTGTATTTTATACCTAAAATGTACCAATAAAGTTAATGGGGAAAAAAAATAGGGGGAAAAAAAGAAAAGCTGCAGCTTCAGGACCCAAAAAGTAAATAAAATAAAATTATTTCAGATTAAATTCTGGTTGTCTTTCATGGCTATGTTTGACTTGAGGCCACCCCACTTTGATGAACCTGCTGATACCCTTCCATAGTAAGACCAACATAGCAACAGCCAGTCACAGCAGCTACTCTGCCTAGTCCTGAGAGGTGCAGCTAGTGTCAAACAATAGTCCTCAGCATCCTCAGTTCTGCATCTACCAATCCAGCCAGCTATGGATAGAAAATATTCAAGAGGCTTGATGTTGATTCAGAGGAACTAGGTTTGACCCCAGCACTGCCCTCTACCAGGTTCAAGTCTGTGGGCTAGATTTCTAACTTCTCTAGACTTCTGTTTCTGCATTTTAAAACTGGGATGCTAAAGTTCTACTTGATGTACATTTTTTTAAAAGAAAACATTCAAAAACAGTGGCACTTCTACTGAGCATGTACAGACTTTTTTTTCTCATTATTCCCTAAACAATAAGCATAACAACATTTACGTCACATTTATACTATGTTAGGTATCATTAGTAATCTACATGCTTTAAAGTGTATGGGAGGATGTGTGTAGGTTCTATGCCAATACGATGCCACTTTGTTTAAGAGACCTGAGCGACCATGGATTTTGGAATCGAAGGAAGGTCCTGAAACCAATCCCTGCAGACACCAAGGGAAGGCCTCAGATTGTGAATACTTAGTTTTGTTAAAAAAGTAAGATATATCATTAATTATATTAATAACATGTTAAATTATAATGTTTTTATAGAGCAGACTAAAATATACTATAACAATTTCATTTGTTTTCACTTTTTTTTTCTTGAGACAGGGTCTCACTATGTAGTTCAGGCTGGCCTTGAACTCACAGTGATCCTCCTGCCTCAGCCTCCTGAGTGCTGGGTTTTGGAGAATGTAAAATGACACATGTGGCTTGCATTGTATTCCCACTGGTCATGATGCCCTAGAGTTTCTACCCATGTTATAGCTGAGGCAAGGGCTCAGAGAGCTTGAGGAATCTGCTTCAATCCCCCAGCTGGCTGTCACCAGACTGGAGTTTGGGCCCCTAATCTTCAGTTCACATGTATTACTGTTGCACTGAACTCTGGCTCTCAGTGTCCCTGAGCTTAGCCTGTGGCCTGCTCCTCTACATTCACGACCGTGGCTCCTGGGCGGTGAGGAAGGTGGGCTACAGCTGCTCCAGTTGTTATCTATCCAGCAGCTCCGAGAACCCAGTGTTTAACATGTAACTTGAAAAAATGACCACAGCAGGAGTATTTGCACCATGGAAATGTGTAAATTCTACCACTTAGAGCTTTTTTTTTTTTTGGCCCCCTAAAAGCTCATTTACCAGCATACTTCTGGATAAACAGGAGGGACACCTGGCCAGAGACCAGGGCTGGCTGCATTTGGAGAAATGGGTGGCATCAACTCATGGGCATTCAGAGCCACAAAGGATGTCAGATGCCAGGTTGTCCATCTCCATATGTCACATAAAGAAGAACTGAGGCTCAGTGTGCCTGAGGTCAGCCAGCCAGACACAACGCTGGGGCCAGTCCCTGAGTGTCCCACCTTCCATCTGCTGCCTCTGTGCTCCTCTGCCCCAGTGAGTGACAATGGAGCCCTAGAATGGGGCAAAATCCCATCCAGTCTCCCAAAGCCAAAAGCCTGCTGGTAAGACGGAGAGATGTGATTGACTCTCACTCATCACCTACCCCACCGTCACAAGCCCAGCAGTGTAACAGCCTCACCCCTGGGGGCATTCTCGTTTCCATGGTGAAACCTCCTGCACAGGCTCCATGTTCCCCCGGGGACCTCACCTTGGCCAGATGAACAGCCAGCTTGTCCCTGGCATCCTTGGTCTCCTTGAGCCCATTCTCAAAAGCCGTGTTCACCACATCACACTGCTTTCGCAGGTCACTGGCTGTCTGCGATAGGATTCGGTCCACTAGGGCCTTCAGGGTGAGGGAGTTGTTGCGCTGCTTGTCAGCCTTTTCCACATTGGTGTTGGAGAAGTCCAGCCAGTCTTCCAGACTCACGGAGCTGGAACATGACACACACATCTGTTCATTCACAGCTTATGAGGGACAGGGAATGGGGCAGAGAAGGGGACAAGCTCCCAGAAATGTACCAGAAGCTAAGCCTACCTCCATCATAGGAGGCACCTAGAAGGTTTTCCCACATCTCTCAGCAGAGCGAAGAGAGATCAGTCGATGGCAATGTCTTTGGGAACCTCCTGACTCAGTGCCAGGCACTAGGCTGGCACCTTACACACAGGACTTCATTCAATCCTCATGGTGGCCTAGTGAGCTAACTCTTCTAATCCCCAGTTTACAGGAGAGGAAAACTGAGACTCAGAAAAGTGAAGTCACTTGGTCTAGATCACACAGCTAGGAGCAATTTCAGCATCAAAACAAACAATAACAGTAACACACTGAATAAAACAGGAAACCTTGAGTCCATGAAGATATAAATAAAAGAACAAATTGCTATTTTGATGAGAAATTGTTAATAACATGGATGAGAACCTCAAAATGATGTTAATTAGAAGAAACTGGACACCCACACAACATATAGTGTAGGCTGCTTTTTTGATAAAAAGTAGACAAAACAAACCTATTAGGAATCGAGAGGGTGGCTACCTTTGGGGTGGAAAAAATTATTGATCAGAAGGGGACAGTGAGGGCCTCTGTGGTGGTGGTGGTGGTGATATTGATTGGTCGGTTGGTTGATTTTTCCCTGGTTTGGCAGAAAAATGGGAAGATTTTCCACTTTGTGACTGGGGCAGTCTCTGGTCCCCAGCAGTCACTGCCTCCTGATATTCAGACCTTTGTGTAGGCTCCTTGGCTTGAGTACAAAGTAAACATGTTAACTTTTCTCACAATAGAAGAATGAGATGTCAGTGCTGAGATTAGGGTACAGAAGATGGAAGCTTCTCTTTTGGGTGTCCCTCTCCCTCTCCTTCTCCTTTTCCCCACCTCCATCTTTCTCCTTCACTTAGATCGCTTGGTGTGGAAGAAGCCAGCTCCCATGTCATAAAACTGTTCCACAGAGAAGCTCACGTGCCAGGGACTGAGGCCCGCCATCACCACCTGGATCCTCTTGGAAGTGGACCCCACCCCAGTCCAGCCTTCAGATAGATGGCAGCCCCAGCAGCCAGCTTGACTTCCGTGCAGGAGGCACTCAACTAAACTCACCAGAACTATCCGATTAATAAATATTTACTCCTTTAAGCAGTTAAGATTTGGAGTAATTTGTTATAAATATAATTAATACAATAATGATTCACTGAACTGTGTGTTTATAATCTGTGCACTTTTCTGTATGTCTGTTTTATTTCAAAACATTAGCATGAGGTAAGTTCATTATGCTAATAATTGAAAAATGCAGGTTAGATGTTACAGAAGAGGGACACAGTATAATTCCATTTTTGCAAACTAAACAAAATGGACTTGTGTGTGGAGTGTGGATACGTGTTTGTATGAACTTACAGGTAATTCTGCTTATTTTGAGGTCTGGAAAATGGAAAGATAGGACAGATGGGGAAAATTCTTAAGTCCTCCTTTATGTATTTTTAGAATCTGTTATTGTTAAAAACATGAATAGATAAGAGAATACATTTTAAATCTTTCAAGGTTTTCTGTCACTGTCTTCAAGTGAGAGGAGCCTCCAGTCACCAGGTCACAGCCAACCCTGCTCAGCACCTGTCTGGTCAGGTCCTGCCTATAAGAGGGGCTCCGGGGCAGTCCCACCTGGGGCCAGCCCAACATCAGCACCCTACTCACTTGGGTTCAATCCTCATGACATTCTCAGAATATCTGATGTTTGGTGAGTTGTTGTTGAGCGAGAAGCAGATGTCATCAATGGTCAGGGCCACGAACTTGTCCTTCAAATCCTTTTCCAAATGGTACTTGGCCGAGCGGTTCAGCCTGAAGGGAGAGGATAAACTGGGTTTCTCCCTCTGGAAAACCCAGGTGGCACCTACAAGTCCTTGAGAGACCCTGAAAAATGAAGCTGAAGCTAGGCAGGGTACTGGGTGGCCATACTTCCACCCTACTTCCCCATCCCCCTAACACACACACATACACCACTGGATCTTTGGTGACAAAGTGACATAACCAAACCTGGAATTTGAGATCGTCCCTTCCAAGGTGACATTTCTGATGTCACCATGGTCCCAAACTATATGAGGGGTCAGCCCTGGCAGCAACAGACTCCAGCATCCTCCAGTTTATCATCACAGACCAAATCTGGCCCCACCACCCACCACCCTAGTGTGACCACCACATGGAGGAGGGACAACCTGGGGACACAGAGACCATGTGTGGGAGTGGTCAACCCCATCCCTCTGTGCCACGGAGCCCAGCCTGGGTGGACGCAATGGAGAGGCCAGGACAACTGTACCTGATCTGCTCCAACGTTTCCTCCAGTGTCCGGGTTAGCAGAGCCATGACGCCCCGAATGATCTCTGCCTCCTTCAGCAGCTCCTGCTCCACCACATCGTGTACCAGATCGATCCCCACACGCTTCTCCCTGGCAGGGGGTTGCAGAGGCTCAGGACATTTAAAGCTCCCTGGACCACAAGTATCATCCCAACCCTCTGGCAATGCGGTGGGGAATGGGCACTAGGGAGTATCTGTGCTACTTCAAAAAAATCCAAAACACAAAGAAAAACAATCGATGGGGACTGGCCTCTGGGTCTGAAAAATACCAGATGGATTCTATCCCCACTCCTTAATTTGGCCATCAGCTCTGAAGTCTGTCCCTTCTTAAGTATTCATTGGAAATCTTGTCTTATGACAGAATTTAAAAGACATGTGCTACCCTCTTTGACCCCAGTAATGTTCTTGACAAGAAATCAGAGAATTTAATCCAGAACAATGTTTTATAATAATAATAATAATAACTACTAATGAAAACACCAATAGTATTAATATTATCTCCACCACAGAGTGCCTAGTGTGGGACAAGCATTGCGCTGAAATGAACCCAGGGCCTTCACACTGAGCCACATTCCCAGCCCTTTACATTTTTTGAGACAGGGCCTCACTAATTGTTAAGTTGCCCAGGCTGAGCTTGAACTTGCCATCCACCTGCCTCAGTCCATTCCTACCTAAGCTTTTCAAGTACAGGTAAGGAAACTGAGTCTCAGAGAGGCCAAGTAACTTGCCCAGTATCACAGACCGGGCTTTACCCATGCTTTTAACCACTATGCTGTACTAGTTCCCAAAGTGACCCCACTGCCTACTACTTTGTTTTTCCTACCCTGCATGATAGTAGGGACAAGAGCTCCCACCAACTGCTTGCTGTGTGGCCTGAAGTATGTTACAAAATTGATCTGTGCCTTGGTTTCCCCTTTTGCAAAGTGGAGATAACTCACAGCACTTCACAGAGTTATGGCAAGGAACAAATGAGGTAGAAAGCACATAGTGCAGTGCCTTGTACACGGTATGTGCCAGACAAATTTAACAACTTCTGAATTACAATTATCCTTAGGCTTAGACTGGGATACACTGGGCTCCTCGATTAGCTGCTGCTTCCCTCTGCTTCATGTGCTCTCTAAAATGGGTTGGGGAGGTCACTGCCTGGTTGCTACAGAGGGTCCCAGCTCTGCAGTCAGATCATAGAGGAAAGAGGGCTTTCCAGGATGACAGAAGCATGGCACAATGGGGAAGGTGCAGGCAGCTCAGCTCCCTAAGCACATCCCACTCTCAGGGATGGAACTGGGCCTGGAGAGGTCACTGCGAGCCCAGTTATGATGAACTTGGTATTTGCTAAGCTAAGGAGCCCGAGCTTTATCCTGCAGCTGTTGAGCCATGGGGTGATAATTGAAGGATTTTTTTAAAGCCTGGGGATGATGAGTTCAAATCTGCATTTGGAAAAATTCACTTCCTAGCCAGTGTGGAGGATGCACTGGATTGTAGGGGGCTGTGATGCCAGCAAGAAGACCTGTTAGGGCCTTCCAGCCAGGCTGTGACAGGGATCAAGTCTAGGACTTGGCATCACCCAGACTCTAGGGGGAAATGCCACTCATAGACTTACAGGAAAGTAATAAAAGTTATGACTCTTTATATAGTGCTCTCTGGATTACAAAGTTCTTCTGTGTGGCTATGTATATTGAAGTAGACTTATTGTTGTGCAGTATCTGTAGTATCTGATCTCACCATATTTTGTTTTGGTTTGATTTGGTTTTGGTTTTTTGTGACAGGGTCTCATTATGTATTTCAGGCTGGCCTTGAACTCACTATGTGGCCCAGGCTGGCCTCAAACTCATGGCAATCCTAGTGCCTCAGCCTCCCGAATGCTGGGATTACAGGCATGCACCACCACACCCAGCTGTTCTCACCATTTTTCCTGGCCATAGAACCCCTGGTTCTTTAGCTGAGCACCTGGATGCCAAAAACAAAGACAACCATTTCCCTTCTTGAGTTGGTGTGACCATGTGATTAAGGTCTAGTCAATGAGATGCAAACAAACATGGTGAATGCCAAACCCTACTTATTGCTACTTGCAGGGGAATACAGACATAATGGCTGGACCTCCAGCTGCCATCTTAAACCATGAGGTAACCTGGGGAGTGAGAGCCACTGGCAATGGAGTAACAGGATAGAAAAGGCCTGGACCCCAAAACTGTTGCATGTCATGCCAACCTGAACAGACCATCTCTAGACTCTTTGAATGCAAGACAGAAACTATGTTGTTTAAGCTTAATGTCATTGTGCAGTTGTCTGATACCTGCAGCCAAACTTAGTCCCAACTATTGAAGTTAGTAGACAGAGAAAAGCAACACTCCTCCCACTGCCCAGCACCACAGCATGGTAGGATAATTTCAAGGTTTAAAAGAGAACCTGCCTATCTCTCACTGTCAGCTTTTGCTACCCAGCATTGCTTTTTTCACAGCAGATGACCCAGGAGAGGAACACTCCACTACCACCTCTGCTCCTCCTACCTGTATTCCAGGCACCTCTCAGTGATGTGCAAGGGTTCTTTAAAGCTCTCCAGGGCTTTTTCCAGGCGGATCTTATAGGACAGCAGGTCCTCAATTTCATGCACAAGTTGCTCAAGCTTGCCATCCAACTCTTTCTTCCAGAACCTGATTTCCTCAAGTCTCTGTTCTGAAACACACAGAGAAGTTATGCTGGGGTTAATTCCCAATGAAGCCAAGTTTTTAAAAGAGGGTGGCTTATTTTTCATATATATATTTCTCTCTACTGTTAGCTTTGGGGGTGATGCTTATTTTTAAAATAAATTATATTGTGCATATTTGAGGTTTATAACATGATGTTATGTAGACAGATAGTGAAATCCTTACAATAGTTATCACTTCACTTTCTATATATTCCTTGCTAATTTTCCCTCAAGATATTCTAACCCATCAAGTAATCTACTTATTTTGTTCTTTCTTGGTCTCGTAATTTTGTTCTTCTACCTGAGCTTTTGTCCTCCAATCCTTTTCGTGATCCTTTCATAGTCTGGTCTCTTTTCTTCTCTTTCAACACATTCTCTGTGCAATCTAATCTACATATATGGCTTCTATTACTGTCGTCATGTGATGACTCCCAGATTTCTCCCTCTACCTCCTAAAATTTGACTGGTTACCTATTGAACTGAACCTTTCAATTCAAGGTCAAGTAGATATAGACTAAGTGTTCATTGGGTTGGGAAGTTGGGCAGTCACTAGGTCAGACAATCCTCTAAACTGACAGTGCTCTATCAGTGCTACTCATGGAAAAAAAATTCACACTACATTCCAAGTATCTGTGCATCTGACGTCTCTCCACTTTCAGATTGCTGGTTTCCCAGGGCAGACACCTGTCTAATATGCCTCAACAACACCAGCACTGGGATGCATCTTCCAGTTATTTTCAACTTTTTATTGAAATATTCTAAATATATAGAAAAGTACACATACCATACAGTTCAATGAGTTTTCGCATTTAACATACCTATGTAACTAATACCCAAATCAAGAAATAGAACATCACCAACATTGTGGAAGGTTTCCCATGGCCTCTTCCAGCCCCTAGCTCCCCACAAACCACCTTAGACTTCTAACAGTGTAGACTAATTTTTCCTTGTTTTTTGTTTTTCTGCTTTATTCTGTATAAATGAATAGTATGTATTTATTTTTGTATTATTTTACTCAACATCTTACTACATTTGTGAGATCCATGTGCAGGATGCACATAGTTGTAAATCAGTTGTCTTTGCAGTACAGGATAACACCGGTTATCCATTCTGTTGATGAGTATGTGGGTAGCTTTTAGGGTGGTACTATTACAAACTGCCCTTCTTTGAACATGGCAGTATTTATTTTTAGTAAATATATATATGGGTTCCTGTTGGGTATATACCTAAAAGTAGAATAGCAAGGCAAAAGGTTATACATCTGTCCCACTTTAGTAGATACTGCCAGAGTTTTCTAAAGTGGTTATGCCAGTTTATACTTTCACCAGTGGACTGGGTCCAATAGCTCCACATCCTCACCAACACTTGGCATTTTTCTTTTTCCTTTGTTTTTATCATTCTTGTTCTTTTTTATTCCAGCCAACCTGGGTGTGTGATGGCATCCCAACTATGGTTTTAATGTTTTGTTGTTGTTGTTGTTGTTTGTTGGTTTGGTTTGGTTTTTGGTTTTTGGTTTGGTTTGTGTTTCTGAGTCAGGGTCTCACTATGTAGTTCCAGCTGGCCTTGAACTCATTGTGTAATCCAGGCTAGCCTCAAACTCTCAGCAATCCTGCCTCACCCACCCAAGTGTTGGAATTACAGGTGTGCACCACCACATCTGCCTCTAAGGTTTTAATTTGTATGTCCCTAGTCTAATGAGTTTAGACTACCTTTTCACACATTCATTGGCCGTTGTATTTCCTCTCTTGTAAGGTATCTGTCAAGTTCTTCTTCATTTTTTATCAAATTTTCTGCCTTTTTCTTTTTTATTCTTAAAAGTTTTTGCTATACTCTGGATACAAATCCTTTGTCAGATATGTATATTGTTAATATTTTCTCCCTCTTTTCCTCTTCAATCCATGACTTCTGAAGAGTGGAGACTGACCATTCCCTTTGATATTCTCAGGGCATAGTCCATAGATGCTCAAAAGGTGTGTATCAAGTCAATGAATGAATGAATGAATGAATGACGATGGATAGCTGAAAATCAAACTGAGTTACTATGTGTCTATCATAGTATCACAGAATTTAACCACAGGGCCTGGAGAATACACACTTTCCCCTAATACTTCAAGAATGACACCTTGGGCTGGGGATTTAGCTCAGTGGCACCATACCTGCCTTGCAAGTGCAAGGTCCTGAGTTCAATCCTTGGTACCAGAAAAAAAAAAAAAGCATGACACTTTGTCACACCCAAGCAGGACATGATAAATAAACCTCAACAGCCTCATCAGAATGCTCACAAATATACCATGGTCTTACCAAGTTTCTTGTTCACATCACTTTGGGATCTCCTTGTACTCTTGTCAACTTCATCCACAAGCCTCTGGCTCTCTGCCACTAGCCGTTCTGATCGAGACCTTTGGGCCTCTGCCCTGTGGTACTGGTTCTTGTTAGCAATGAGCCACTCTGAGGGCAGGAACTTGGGAGGAGGTTGTAGTAGTTTGGCCATTCGAAATTTCCAAAGTCCTAATCAAAGGTAGACTTTATTTTAAATTACATGAACGTAATTTGTTCCTTTTTATTATTATTAGAGTGTGATATTCATACCAAAAATTGCACAAATCATAATCTGTACACAACACGAACACATTTGTGTAACCAACACCCAGATTAAGAAACCAGTATTGTCAACATCTCAAGCTTCTTTTCAGTCACTAGTCACCACCCAGCCCCACAGAGTGACCACTAATCTTTAACACTACATATTAGTTCTTCTGGTTTTGAACTTAATATAAATGGAATCGTATACCATGTATTTTCTTGTATCTGACTTCTTTCATTCATCATTATGCTCTTAATTAATATGAACTAATATTGATAATACAGTATACTGTAATTTCTAGGTTAGACAATTACAAGATACTGAATACACAATCTCCAAAATAAAAGGGGAAAATGTGAAATTATAAAAAGTTGAACACAGGAATAAAAGTTAAGAAAGAATGAATGAAAAAAGACTGATTGTAATGAACAGCACAAATTGATAAATTCAAACACCAATATACTCTTATAATATTGAACAAAAATAAGCCAAATGTTTCTGTTAAAAATTTCTTTGTCTACTGTTTATGACACTTGGGTTGTTTCTACGTTAGGGCTATAAGGAGAATGTTATGAATATTCTCCTACAAGTCTTTCGATAAACATGTGTGCGGTTTTATGACTCAGTAGAATTACTGGGTCATAGACCAGTGTCCTAGCAAATAGGTGAATCCAGACACACTTTCTAAGAAATGAACAAATGTGACACACGTAAACTGAATACAATGCAGCAGATAAAAGAATCTTGAAACTTCCCAGGACACACACACAGAAAAGGAAAGAATAAGAAAAGGAACACATGAGAAGGCAGCTAGCAGAGGCCAGCAACAACAGGAAGACTAACATGTACCAGCCTCCTGGGCACCAGGCTGAAATCTACCACCCCCACCCTCACTCCTATTCCACCTGAAATCTGAGCCCCTGCCCTTAAGGACCTCTGGATTTCTGAAGCCTGCGCGCGCACACACACACACACACACACACACACACACACGAACAGACGGAAGTCTTGACCAGGCTGAGCACTTCAGCCCACCCAGCCCCTCGCCCCTCATAGACACATTTCTTCCTACCCCAGCCCCTCTTATGGCCTCTCCCAAGTTTGTCTGAGTGTGGGCCGAGAATTTAACCCAAGTCTCCTGGATAAGTTCGAATAGCCCTCAGGTTTAAATTAGGGCAGATTCCAGCCGGCACAGGCTTTAGGTAGGGTGGAGGGGTAGGTGGGGCGTTCCGGAATTCACTTACCTGAGCGCTTCAAAGAACTAATACACAAGCTGAGTGCTAGGTTCTTACCCCAACTGGGGCGCCCAGCTCTAGAAGAAGAAGAAACTACGTGGTTTCCGTGGCAACCGGTGACGCGTCGCTCAAGTAAAGGGGGCGGGTTCTTCCTCGAAGCACCGGCGGCAGGAGACTGCGCAGGCGCCAATTTTGCTGACCGGCGTACTGCAGAACCAGGAATTCGGTTCAGGAGCCCCAGGGTTTGATGCTCGGCCGTCTCAACCAGCCACGAAAACGTGGGTCGCCAAGCGGACTGGATCACCTGGGGCCGCTCTGACCCCCGGGTCTCGGACTACCCCGGCGTAGGGTGGAGTCGGTCTGGGTGATGTTCTCAGGTCCTCGCGGCCCTGTACAGGCGGGCCCGGGACCACCACTCTGGACTCCGCGCTGCAGGTAGAGGAGGGGCGAGCGATTCCTGGGGTTGTCTTGGCTGCTAGTGGGTAAGGAGGAGTCTCAGAGGGCCGAGGAGGCGCCGGGAGCCGCAGGTACGCGATGTTTGGGGAAGAAATATTAATGGGTCTTCAAGCAGATACCAGCCCAAGGCTTAGAAATCTACTAAATGAATGAGCATACAGCCAGAGCTTTTCCTGAGAGTAAAAACACACAAACCGTATTCAGTTTCAAGTGACCTTGAGATTCTTATGGTTTGAAATAAAGTTGGGCTTCCTTATCTTCAGCCATTCTATACCAGCTTCTTGCTTTGTAGCATATCCGTCCACCACCTGCAAAATTATTTTCATATTTTTCTTCAAATACATTCATTTTACATGTAGCATATTTATTTTGAAAGGTGACTTTGCATCACTACCAGAAATGGGAAATTAGTATCAGATGTGGGATAAAAGTCACCGTAAAGATAAATAAAATTAGACAAAGAAACATAAAAGTTAATTTTGTGGGCCAGGGATTTAGCTCAGTGGTTCCACCGCCTGCCTCGAAAACACAAGGTCCCAAGTTCGATCCGCGGTACCAAAAAAAAAAAAAAAAAGTTAATGTTGATCAAAAACAATGAGATAAAATTAATAAAAAATATAACCTATTGTTTCACAATTTACGTCTGAAAGCAGGTTGCTCGGTAAGATGAACAAACCTGTTTATGATAAGTAGATGTTGTTAAAGATCACTTTTTTTTTTTAGTTTTGGTGTTTATCAATACTAGGAACCTCAACTCACTAGTAAACATTTAGAAAGATTAAAAGATATAGTTACTCCCCCCAAAAAGTAATGATTTTTCTCCAGTGGGAGACCTAAGAAGTATAATCGTCCTGTGGATCCAGGAAGGACAGGAGAACCTGAGAAGGTGAACCCCAGAAGTCTCTAGCACGAAGTGCTTTCATTACCTGGCTTTATCTCTGACTCTTTCACCCTGGAATTGAGAGTTAAAATCAGGAAAACAAGTCGATCATTCAGAAACCACAATGAGTTTCCTCCTGAATGTGTCTAAGTCTCTTCCTAGGCCTCTTCCTGTATGGATCCTGAATGGGCAGGTGTGGGAAGATGAACTTCTGACAAACACCCCCAAAGTCCCTCTGAATCCACTGAGATGAAAAATAGGAAAGAAAAATCCAGGAGATTCAGTAATTGTCAAGTAGGACTTCTAGAAGGAAAGAAAAAATGGCAAAACAATGCTGAATGACAACAAAAAAAAAATGGTAAAACAACAGTAGTGGCTTGATCTGAAAACTGAAGTCTTTAGTTTGAAAGACCCATCTGAGGGGCCAGGGATTTAGCTCAGTGGTTTCGCTGCCTGTTGCACAAGCACAATTCGATCCCCGGTACCGAAAATAAATAAATAAATGAAAGACCCATCTGAAATACACACACCCTTTATATATATTTACACCTGTTCTGGTGGAAATTTTTAATTCAAATAATTTTTTTAAAGGAATGAAGTGGTTCTTAGAAATGATGCTAGAATAATGTCTTCAAAATTCTAGAGAAGACTATTTCATATCTGGAATCGTATAACCAGTCAAAACATGTCATGTATGAGAGAAAAATAAAGATATTTTTCAGCATGCTGGTATTCAAACAGCTGTCCATACACTCTTTGAAAAAAAATTACTAAAAGAAAAAGTACAGATATCGCTTCTCGGCCTTTTGGCTAAGATCAACGGTAGAAAAAGTACAGATCCCAGAAAGAGGAAGACATTGGATATAAGAAACAGTGGAACCTACTCCAATGGTATGATGAAAAGAAACCTCAGTATAATAGCTGTATAACTAAAAAACACAAAAGGCTATGTTAATGGTGTGTGCATTTATTACATTATATTTCCTATTGTTATTTTAGAGTATATCTCTACATACATATGCCTTAAAAAGTTTACTGTAAAGCAGCATGCTGTGTTATGCTGGCAGCAGCCTCATGCATTCATATTTACCAAGTCTCCTGATTATATCATTTCTCTTGTGTTTGTTTTAATCTCATGTTTTGTTCAGCATGACTGTAGGAGCAATAGGAGATATACATATACATATATATATATATCACATATCACATAGGTGTGTATAGTAGGCTATACCATAGGGGTATAGCAGGGTTTGTGGAAGTACTCTAGGATGTTCATACAACAAAATCACCTAACAACACATTTCCTAGAACATGTCCCCATCATTGAGCAACATATGGTTATAGGTAAAGTAGGGATAATAATAGTATTAATTTATAAAATAGCAGTAAATATTTATGAATTAATACATTTAAAGCACAACTAAACGTGACATAATAGAACTAATAAAAATTACTTATATCTATAATTCCAAGTTTAAAGTTTATATTTGTTAAATACCTTCATTGTTCTTACATGTTATAAATTTGAGTTTGTATAAAATAAGCTTATATCACCTTCATGTCTTTTATATGTTGAGGTTCTGTGCAGGATTTCAACTAAAAAAACAATCCAGTCATTCAATGGAGTTGTTAGTCATGTGATGCCCACTAACCATTCCCAGTATTTTTCACTAACTGATCTAGTCAGTCAACTCCTTTGACCCCTAACTTGACCCTTAGCAGACCTGAAGTCTAATCCTGGCTCTGAACCACCTTGCTTGTGTGACCTTGGGCATGACCCTTTACCACTTGTCTCCCTCTCTTCCTCTGCAATTGAGAGGTATAAACTACATGATTTCTAAGACTTGCTTTCCTATTTTATTTTATTTATTTTAGGTACTGGAGGTTGAACCGAGGGCCTCCACTGAGCTACATCTCTAGCCCTTTTTATGTTTTTTTATTATGAAACAAGGTCTTGCCAGCTTGCCCAGGCTGGGCTCAAATTTAAGATCCTCCTGCCTCAGCCTCAAGAGTGCCAGATTATAGGCATGTGCCACCATGCCTGGTTGCTTATTTGGATTTCTTTTTTTCTTTTCTTTTTTTTTTTCTCTTGGAAAAGAAAGGAGTTTCTTCTAAAAGCAACAAGTAACTTCTCATTATCAGTTATGAAAGTTACTACTGAATCTTTGGAAGCCCAGTACTCTGAGCCACATGGATTTGTTTTCTTAGAACTATATCTCTCGAACTTGAGCCTGAGTCAGATATACTTGGAAGGGATTTGTTAAATACAGATTGCTGGAGGGCTGGGGATTTAGCTCAGTGGTGCCGTCACCTGCCTCACAAGCACAAGGTCCCGAATTTGATCCTCAGTACCAAAAAAATAAAAAATACAGATTGCCGGGCCCACTGCCACAGTTTCTGATTCAGTAGGCAGAAGTGGCCCAGGAATCTGCATTTCTAACAAGTTCCCAGATGACACCGAGCTGCTTTTGTGTTTCAGTCTGTTTTTGCACCATGTGGCACAGCACCTTGTGGTCTTCAGCAGAGTAAGAAATATCCCTATTTTTCCTCACCTTCCAGTCTGCAGGTTTGGCACACTTGAACCCCTCAGCAATCATCTCAGACACTCAAAAGGCAAAATAAGAAACTAGCATTATTTTCTCTGTGCTTTATAGAGTCAGGAAGGCTGAGGTGATTGTAATTGTCTAATTGAAACCAAAAAATTGCTTTCCAAAATGCTCACTAAACTTTGTGTTTTTTCTCAATTTCTTCCCTAAGTCAGAAATGTAGGAAGTGGCCCTTTGCTCTCCAGTTTCTTCAACAGACCAATCAGTGCTTGACTTCATCACTGTTTCTTCAACACCTAAGATTAACATATTAATTGAAAAATAACAGTCATTATCTTCATCCTTCCAGACTGTCATAGCAAAATACATAAACTAAGTAAACTGAATTTTTTTGAAATTAACAATTCTGCCTTCATCAGGAACTATATAGTACACAATCGGTATAGATTACATTCACTGAAAATTGCTTTAAAAATGGATTTATGCTAATACTGAAAAGATTATATCACATAAAATAGGCACTGAGTAATCTGTTTTTATTGAGTCACAAAATTAAAGATATGTGGTTAAACTGGATAGTATTTTCTAATAAAATATCAGATCTTCCCAGAAAAGTAAATTTTGAGGTCTTTTTCTTCCCTTGAAGGGCGTTTCTTCCATATAAAGTTGTATTTAACAAATTTTACAAAGAAGTCCACACTGTGGCAGAATATACCTGAATACAAAGTTGTCTTTGTTCTCAATGATGAAATTATCAGACAATCAAGAAGATCTGGCCGGGGATTTAGCTCAGTGGTGCCGCTGCCTGCCTCAAAAGCAAAAGGTCCCAAGTTCAATCCCCAGTACCAAAAAGTAAAGATCTGAAGGTCCAGTTTCCAGGAGAGGAAGATGGTAATGGATACCAGTATAAGCCAGGCCTTCTGCAAAAATTTCAAAAATGGTCTGACCCCTTGAGTTCTGAAAGGTATTTTAAAATTAGCGTTATATAGTAAAAGCTGTGTTAATTATTGTTAGTCACCTTAAATGTTAATCACAGACTTACTAATTGCAAAAATCATAACTATTTCTTACTATCCTACTTAAAAGTACAGCTAGGATGCAAAACGTATGTTTATTGTTTGTAAATTCCTATCTGCTGGCATGTATGTGGGTCAAGGCAAGTCTGATTGGGCCAAACCCTAGAAAACATAAATATATTTATTCTCCTTGTAGTATTGGGCACATCCTAGTGTTTGCTAATAGTTTTAATGGTGTCTGCTATAGAATCTTGGCAGACACCACCCAGCATCCTCAGAATGCAGAGAGTACCCCAATAACCTGAATCAGGAGGTGCTGGCTGCAGAATAGCTTCCCAGACCCAATGGCAAACCTGCTGAATCAGAACTGAGGCACCAGGACCTGACACCTGCAGCTGTCCCCTCCCCATGCCTTCCCTGGGGTTTCACTTTTCGACAGGAAAGAGAACATCAATCTAAAATTCCTTTTGCACTTGGGCTGGTTTCCTTTGCTGATCTGATTCAAGCATAACTTTTTGTACTGGTACTGTGAGTTCATTGAATAGATCCCTTGTATTTTAGGAGAAGAAATGCAGTCCCTCATTGTTCAGCATCACCGTGGCCATGGCAGCTCTGAGAACAAACCAGCTTGGATTTCACCCTTGAGGATTAACATTTCACAGGCAAGAAAGCTGCCTGAAAGTCAAGATGAGGTAGGGCAAAGTGTGCACCAGGCTCCTTGTGTGGTCCGCTTGTCTTTTGTCATTTGTCAGGCACAGCAGCTGAGCCTATGAATCTAATGAGGTAGCCATAGTCAAGAGCCAAACTAACTGCAAGATGCTATCCTGGAGAGCAGAGCAAAGGCTGCTGACCCTCAATCGGCCTAGTTCGTGATCAACTTCACATCTGGGATTGTAGAAGGGGAACATTTTCTCTCCTATCCTTTTATGTTAAGTGATTGGCCCATCTACAAATTAAACTGATAAAACACATTAACTAACAGGAAGAAAGGCCTTCAATTTTTTTTTTTTTTTTTTTTTGGATCCCGGGGATCAAACTCCAGACCTTGTGCTTGCAAGGCAGGTGGTGGCACCACTGAGCTAAACCCCCGCCCCCAAGGCCTTCAATTTTTAATTGATGTTAATACTTTTCACAAGCTTCACAAAAAACGAAAGTCAAAACTCAAAGAAGTGGTTAGACTTAGGGGCTTACATATCATTTTAACAAAGGGTGACAAACTATGGGAAGGTAACCAGACAAAGGAAAGGGGTTTGGGGCTTCTAGGGCCAATAAACTTGTGGGAAAGTGCCTAGGAAATAGAGAAAACCAATGGAAGACAGAGGGGGCATCGTCCTCAAAGGAATATTTATCCCCTCCTACTACACAGAAAGGGGGAAAGCAGAAAATTTTTCCTACACCTGTTGTTTCTTCATTGCTCATGGCTCAAAATGATCCATCTGTCAAGGTGGCATCTTGAGGGTTGGCATATTCTGGCCCTCTTCAGGATCGTCAGCCCATCTAGCTGGAGAGAAGCTGGACAGGACTGGTGCAAAGGGATAGTTTCCTGCAGTTTCCGAGAATCCTGTCCACAACCCCTGTGCAGAACAGCTGGCCTGAGCCCTGGTGAGGCTTGCGGTCCTCTCACGCCTGAATTGCTGTGCACCAAGTTATGAACCTGGAGGAAACTAAAGGAGCGGAGTCAGTGTGGCCACCAGGTAGAGCAGCTCTGTAGGAAGAGAGACTTGTGAAAACCAAGGCTCACAGTTCAAATGGCTGAAAATGAAATAGTAATTTGTAATCGTTTTGTGATCTATACAGATAAACCATACCTTCAGATGAACCTAATCTGTGACTATTAAGTGAAGTCTAAAATCTAAGCCAGGACCTAAACACAAGGAAACCATGATGATCCACTAGAGAGCAGTATGGTCACTCGAGTCTAGGACTAAGCTCAGAAGAGCAGAGGAAGGGAATTTGTTTTTAAATTTGTGACGAGAACTGCTTAGAGTGAAACAAAAAAACATTTTTATTGTAACAGGTTTTTCTCTATGACATGAAAACTATCAAGAAGTATTTTGGGTGTTTTTTAAAATCTAAATGATGTTTTTTTAAGAATCACTTAGAAGGAAACAGACTTGCTCTCATTTAGTTGCTATGTTGTTCTGTTGCTATGTGGTGTAGTAGAGGCTACAAACAAAATCAAGGAGATTGTATTTCCTATACCTCAGCCATTGGAAAAGCTTCCTCCCCATGTCCAGTTGTGCCTGGAGCTACAAAGTTTGCAGGAGAGTTAAATTGGGAAAGGTAATAACAGTGATCATTAGCTGTTTTTTTTTTTTTTAACTGTGAGTACTGGGCTGGTTGCTTCACATGGATTATCTGTCTAAGCCTCACAGCAGCTCTATGAGTTAGGTACTATTATTATCATCTTCATGTGCCAGATGAGGAAACTAGGGCTCGAGAGGACTGCTTGTCCACGGGACACAGCTCTCCACGGCAGAGCTGGGATACAAGCTGGACAGGCAGACTCTAGACTGAGCTATTTCCAAGCAATTAGTGGCACAAACAAAAGTAGAGGACAGCTCTCTTTGCTACAATCTAAAAAGTGATTATAATGTTGCCAAAGATAGATATGAGCAGGAATGGGTAGAAGAAAACTTTAGAAGGCAAGGAGAAAGAGATGTGACTGTATTTCCAAAGACACAAGTTCATGCCTAGAAACAAGAACATTCCAGGCTGAGCTGGGATGCCCCATCTATGCCAATTATGCATAGTGCCTGAGCAGCCCAGATGCAGGAGGATTTTCTCACTGCTGCCTCAAAAGCCGAAGAGCCCTGGGATCCATGGACTTTTGGCCTTCCCAGGAGATGGCCACAGAAGACTGCTTCTGACTTCAGGGCACAGACTAGGATAGAGAGAATGTCATGTAAATCCCCAGAGCCCTTAATCAATTCATCCCACAATTATAAGAATAATTATAATTCCTTCCACTTGAATACTCAAATGCTAGGACTACACTAAGCATTTTACTTGCTCACAACAGCTCTGTGAGATGGGAACTCTGTCCACTCTCTGAGAGTTTCACAGGCTGGTCTCTTTCACAGGGGCTTCATCATGTAAGGCCTGTGGAGGTCCATGAGTGAGGACAACATCTTGCACACAAACTGGTTTTCCTAACCACCTTCCCCCCATCTATGAGCAGACAGCTGATTCTGTTTTTAAAATGCATCTATGCAGATCATGGCAGATTGCTCACCTCTCCCTTCTAAAACTCCACAGAAATGGCAATTAAGATATGATGAACATGTGAACCTATGAGGGACTAAAAATGCAAGAAGAGACAAGCACAGCTGAGAGTTCCACACATTTGGAAGATGGTGGGGAGTAGGAACTGACTTGGCAGAGCTGGGGAACATCAGCTCCCTGGCACATAAAGAGACTCCAAGCAGCAGAGGGCACTGGCCTTGCAAAGCTCTAGGTTCTGACACTCAGACACCAGGTGGGGATGAGACATGGAACCAAAGCAAGGGATACGTGGTTTGCTCAAGGTGACTCGTCTCCCTTTTTCCTCTACTTTTAAAAGTGAGCAGCATCCCCAGCCCATGGGCTTACCCTAGCAATCTCCACCCACTCAGCATGCCCCTCCCCATCCCCACTGCCACAGAGATCTGAGATGTCCTTTTGAATAACTAATTGGCTCCTAAGAAAAGACCTCCAAATTCTGACATTTTAGAGTCCTACCCCATATGAAGATAGAATAAAAGTATTTCAGACAAAGACTCAAATTTTACCTCACAGGTAAAATTAATATTAATCCACTTAAGTAGTTACTGCAGGATGTGTACCAACAAAATGAGACAGTAAACTAATAAAGATGATGTGGAACTTGGACTTATGGGATACAACACAGGAAAGCAATGACAGAAACCTCAAGAATGACAGCAGATGGAGAGTCCAGGGCAGAGTGAAAGGATATCAGGAGGGAGGAACTCAAGGAATCAAAGAAAGTGACATGATTGAGGACATAGAAAATAGTGTCCAGAAACATTGAAGCACTGGAGGGGCAGTGAATATGAGACTACTAAGCAAATATAAAACAAACAATGATTAATTCCAGGAAATAAGAGAATGACTCATGCAAAAGCACCTCATGTAGAAGTGAGCCTAGTGCATTTAAGGACTTGTGAGGAGAGGGAGGGAGGACCTAAGAAGGAAAGAAGACCAGACAGTGAGGTCAAAGAAAAAAGAGGGGTCAGGACATGGAGGCCTTGTAGACCACTATGAGACCTGGGCATTTTCTCTGAGTGAAATAGCTGCTACAGGGTTTAAGCAGAGGGGTGACATGATCTAATTCATCGTTATCAGTATTATTCTCCCTGATGTATTGAGAATAAACTGTAGGAGGGAATAGGTGGAAACAAGATACTACTGTAGTTAGGAGGTGGCTCTGGCTTGGACCAGGGTACTAGCATTGCGGGTGGTAAAAAGCAGTTGGATTCTGGGTAGACTTGGAAGGCAGAGCCAAAATATTTCTAGATATATTTGATGTGAGGTATGAAAGAAAGAGAAAAATCAAAAGTGGTCTGAGCAAGGCGAAGGTGAAGTTGCAGTTGCATGAGATGGAGAGACCACAGCTGGACCAATGTTGCTGAACCAATCTAAACAGAGTGATGTCAAACAAGAATCAGTTATGGTTATTAGAGCTTGGGGTCCCAGCAGTTGACTGGGCTCAGCTAGGTAGTTCTCTCTTGGTGGCTGGAGCTAGAGTCATCTCAAATCCCTCCACACTCAACATATATGTCTGGTGCCTCTACCAGAAGATTGAGAGCTGGGGGTGGGCCAGCTCGAGCTCCTGGGGCTTCTCTCTATATCATCATGTAATCTCTCCAGACTGGCAACTTTAGAACAGCCGGGCTTCTCTTGTGGAGGCTCAGGAATCCAAAGAGGCAGTCCCGTAAAGACAGGAAAGCTGTGTCAACTTTTATGATCCAGCATCAGAAGCAACCCAGTGTCACTTCGGTAGTGTCACCATGTCGAAGGAGAAGAGGGACCAGATCCCCCTTTCCTGATTGGAGGAAAGGCAAAGAATTTGGGGCTGTGTTTTATAACCTCCAACAGCAGGTTTGAGGGAGAAGATAAGTGTCCAGATGGGGAACATTATGAGTTGAGCACTGTTTGCATAGTCCTAATAAAGTAAACACTTACTATCAATTTAACCAAAGTTATGATATGACCACATTGTGGGGGGATTGAGCGGAAAGAAGTGGTGGGGTCACTGTATGGAGAGCCAAGTTTT
Source organism: Heterocephalus glaber (assembly GCF_000247695.1). Next base: position 7,208,529 of record NW_004624786.1, on the reverse strand, counting down.
CATCCCCTGTGCCAGGAAACCAATGGGCGTATACAAAGGAAAAATCAAGAAAGAATAAAACATTGTCAATTAGAAATACAAAATAAATACAAAGGGGAATTCTATACAGAAGAGGTAAGGAGAGTTTCTTCTAGGAGCAAGATGGGAGGAGAATGAAGAAAAGGGAAGGGAACTAGTATTTTTTAAATATATTTTTAATACTCTTTGACTCTGTGTGTGTGTGTGTGTGTGTGTGTGTCTGTGTGTGTGTTACTGAGGATAGAATCCAGGGCCTTCCCACTGAGGTATAGCCCCAAAGTGCTCACACTACAGGAGGACACTATGACCCACAAGGACCAGTGCAGCTTTTCCAGCCTCTGATTCATCTTGCTAACCCTCTCCCCAGTCCATGGAAACTGGTGGGGCAGGGCTGATTCCCATGGCTAAGAAAATTATGGTTTGGAGAGTTCGTATTTTCCTTAAAATGTAAAGTGGAGACTAGAAGCCAGGCCTCCTGGCTTACAGTTTTATGGTCTTTCCATAATAAAAATGGTGGCTGCCGTCACTGAAAATGACAGTGTTGGGGTGGGATGGAGGCCGAGGCAGGGAAGGACCAGGTTCCTGGAAGAAAAGTCTATCCTTCTAAATTAAGTGCATTATTTTTCCTGAATAAAAACACGCCTGTCATGAAATCCCCTGCTAGCTAAAAGATACTTGATACAGCAACTATGATGGCCCCTGGCTGAAAATACTCCATTTCCCCTTAGTCACCCTCCTCAGGCCAGCATAAGCTTGCTGGATAAAGTAACAGAAAGAAACAAGCAGATGTCCTGTGAAATGACCTCCCCAGCTAGAAGGAAAGCTGCAGCCAGGGGCAAGGGGACAAGGTCTGGACAGAACCTTGGTTTCTCCTGCCCTCGGAGTGACACCAATCTAGGCCCTAGAGAATCAGACCCTGTTAAGGGGGGACCTGGGAGGACAGGAGGAAATGCTGCTGTGGGAAGCAGAATGAGCCCTCGGCAGCCCGCAGAGCCAGCTAACCCTTGAGCTCATGGTTATGTGTGCACAAAACCCTGCTCTGGCTATGTCAAAGCTCATTTAAAGTGACTTCAGTGACTGGCAAATGCAGTCCCCAAATTTGCCAATGTACAATGATACAGTCGCCATGATGTTGGGGCAATTTCCATGCTGGGCAAAACAACCCTGCGGCAGCCAGGTCCTCAGGATCCACCAAGCACATCCTCTGAGCAAATGCTGTCCAAGGCCCTAATGGCAGCAGGGAGGGACCCAATCGAAGTCCTTCTCTGCACCCAGGATAACAGAGCAGACTCCACCAACCACCACATGTGTCTCTTGCCCTACCCCATGGCTAATCCCATCCACGTCACTAGGCCCCGCTAAGAACACCTATTTATTCTGCTGGGGTGGTGTTTTGTTCATCAGATAATGTTCACCAACAGAACATTCCTTGGCTCCCAAAACAAGTAGAGGGGAAGCTGCACTCTGCCTCCCCCTCATGGGCCTTGCTTTTTGACGAACCACAGCAGCTTCCTATAGGGCCTCTGACCTGGCTTCTCAGGGCCTCAACATCCTAACCTGAATGTGATTTCCTTTCTTTCTTTTTTTGTTTTCCAATTTCATCATAATGACTGAAGGGAGGAGACTGGTGCTTTCCCCTGCAATACTAATTAGTATTTGTTGTCCAGGAAGTGATGCTGCCCTTTGGGGCTGAAATCTGAACCTTTTAACCACTGGGGTTTCTAGCTGAGTCTGGAGAAGCTGAGTTACAGCTTGTTGCCCTCAGCTTCACTATTCACATCTGCCAAATAAAGAAATGTCACCTGGAGCACAACCCCAGCCCCAGCAGCCTCCTCCCATGGACTGATTCTGGAAATTCTATGGGGCTGGAAGTGAAGAAATCTTTTGAGTATTTTTGGTTGGTTTTTTTTTTGAGGCAGGTTCTCACTATGTAGCCCAAGTTGGCCTCAAACTCACAATCCTGTGCCTCAGCCCCTTGAGTGCTGATACTGCAGGTGTGTGCAACCTCACCCCAGTGAAAGTGAAGCAATCTTGAATAAGAAGGTCACACTGGAAACAAACCCAATGGCACCTTCAAGATCCTCCTGCCTCAGCCTTCCAGAGTGTTGGGATTACAGGCATGCACTATGATGTTCTGTCGTACAGCTGAAAATAAGCACTTGACCTTTGGAAAGTAGGACTGAGCAGCCATTTCTTCCTGCGTTTAGTGGGCTCCTAGCAATCTGCTGGCCGCAGCATCAGCCATCCATTCAGAACATGGCCTGGAGCACTGGCCAGACCATGCGGGGAACCTGGAGTCCAGGGTTAAAACAAGATCAGAGAGTGACAATGCCCTAGAAACAGATGGCAGAGGGGTGAAAGCCTTCCCAAGAACATGATGTTTAGTCTGAGCTCTGGATACCAAGTAGGAGGGGTACAAGTGAACCGAGCAGAGGAAACAGGGAAGAGCGGGGGCTGGAGGAACCTGGCCAGGTTAGGCAGCTTTCAGTGCACCACTAAGGCATTGTTTATCCCTGGGACAATGGAAATGCATTCAATGGAGTTGGTGCCAGGAGCAGATTTGCATTTTAAGAGGATCGGTCTAGTTCCAACGGAGTGAATGGTTAGAGGACAAGATTGCAGGCCTAGAAGCCAGATTTAAGAGTAAGTCATTCTAACCCAGGTGAGAAGGGATAGGAGCTGAATAAGGTAATAGACAGTGTGGATAGAGGGAGGGGGACGGAGAGTCACAGGAATCCTTATAGTATATAAAGGGCTCTTGAAAATCAAGGGAAGTCAGAAAAATGGACAAAATACAAAGGGTTCCATAGAAAAAGACACATAAGTGGACCATAAACATGAAAATGTGTTCATCCACACTCACAAGAGTAATACAAGTTGAAACTACACTGAAACCATTTGTAGCTGGGTGTGGTGGTGCACACTTGTGATCAAAACACTTGGGAGGCTGAGGCAGGAGGATCATCATGAATTTGAGGCCAGCATGGGTTACATGAGTTCAAGGCCAGCCTGAAAAAAAAAACATTTGTCACCTAGCAGGCAGACAAAAATTCAAAAGTCTGACAATTGCCATGGGGGAAAGCAGATATTCTTGTTGGAGCACAAAATGATACCTCTCCTATGAAGAAGAACTTGACAATATCTAACAAAATTATATATATTTATATATGTGTGTATATATATATATCCTTTAATCTAGCAGTGTCATTTCTGGGAGATGACCCTGAAGTTACACCCCACAAATGCAAAACAACATATGCACAAAGCTATCAACCAGCACTCTTTGTCATGGTGAAATACTGGAAATTACTTAGTTGCTCTTGCATAGGAAACTGGCTAAATAAACTATGAACTATCTTCACAGTGTAGTGCTGCGCATGCATTCTGTGAAGATGAGGAAGATTTCTGTGAAATGGTTTCACATGTTAATAAAAATAAAAGGTGCTAGGCTGAGAATATAGATCAGGGGCAGAGTGCTTGCTTGGCACACGTAAGGTCCTAGGTTTGATTCTCAGCACCACAAAAAAATAAAAAATAAAAAGTAAGTGCTATAGTTTGGATCTGGAATGTCCCCCAAAGCCTCATGTGTTAAAGGCGTGGCCCCCAGCCCATGCCATTGGGAGGTGGCAGAACCTTTAAGAGCCGGGAAGGAGTGGCCCCTAAGGGGGTGGTGGAACCCTGGGCTCTTCCTCTCTCCTTCACCTCCCTGCCATGAGGTCAGTGGCTTTGTGGTCCTCCACCATGATAAGCTGCCTCACCAAAGGCCCAAAAGCAATGGTGCCAACCAGCAATGGACTAAAATTTCCAAGGCTGGATGCCAAAATAGACCAGTCCTCTTTATAAGTACATTTAACTCAGGTATTTGTTATAGTAACAGCAAGGTGACGAACACAGCAAGGTAGAGGTCAGTCATTTCCTGGGGTCTATAAGGGACAGGTTCCAGGACTCTCTTCAGGTACCAGAATCTGCAGATACTCAAGTCTCTTATGGAAAATGGCACAGTCAATCTCTTATGGAAAATTGCATTCTATATACTTTAAATTATTTATACCTAATGCAACATTTTATAAATAGATGTTACATTGCTCTGTTTAGGAAATAATGACAAGGAAAATTCTGTACATGGGTAGCACAGGCATATTTTTTTTTTAATATTTTCAAACTATGGTTGGTTGAATCCACAGATGGAGAAACCACAGATGTGGAGGGCCAACTCTATATGCTGTGCTAGCTTTTGTGTTAAAGAAAGGAAAATAGAAACATAGGTATGTATTTTAATTATTGTTGTGGAAGGAAGAAAGGAAGGGAAGAAGGGGAAAAAGAAAGACACACTGGGAAGATAAATCAGAAAGAAGGAATAGGAATGGGAGTATAGCTTTTTATATCACTTAGACTTCTATACTAGGTAAAGAATTTGCATTTTCAAAACCAAAATGATGGAAATAAACCCTCAATTGAACACAAACAGAAACCAATGAACATAACTCCAGATCAAGTTCATAACATGACTTCTAAGAGAAAAAAAATAATGCAACTAACTTTTGTTTATTTGTGTTTTGAGACAGGGTCTCAAATTCAAGGCTGGCTTTGAACTCAACTCATTATGTAGCCCAGGCTGGCCTCAAACTCTTGGTGATCCTCCTGCCTGAGCCTCCTGAGTTGGTGGAATTACAGGTGTGTGCCAACACACCCAGCCACAGGTAACTTGAATCCACTACTCTGTGTACCCTTAGAGAAGATATTCTAAGGGACTGGGCATGGTGGCAGACACCTATAACCCTAGCACTTTGGAGGCTGAGGCAGAAGGACTACAAGTTCAAATCCTCCAGCCTGGGCTACATATCAGGTTTAAAGTTAGTCTGGACTACATAGCAAAGCCCTGTCTCAAGAAAAGGAGGAGGAAGAGAAAGAAAAGGAGGAGGAGGAAGAGGAGGAGGAGAAGGAGGAGGAAGAGGAGGAGGAGGAGGAGGAAGGAGAGGAAAAAGAGTTATAGTAATTGTTGCTATTTTTGTTATTCTAGGGGTGGAAGGTGGTCCAAAGAAGTCCCAACCCTCAGTGGGTTTGCTGTTAGCAGTGGTATCAGTTTAAACATTCTGAAACTATTGTCTGTGTGTTGTAGTATGGAAGAAATTCAGAAATACATTGAAATTGTTTGCAATTGGGATTGTTGGAGAAAACGTAAAATGAATATTGAATAAAGTATAGGTGAAGCTTGTGGTGCTGAATTTAAATGGGAGGTATCAGTATACTTACAGTCCCCTCCATATAAAATTTCTTAGCTCTGTTCACTGAAGAACATGATACCCAGTTGTAATGGGCACATCTAGTTCTTGGATCTTGATTGAGAAATGCGATTCCCCACTATAAGAGACTAGGATTGCTTGAAGAAATGGCTGATTCCAAGGTTAGGGCAAGGAAGGTCAAAGGTCAGTCTGGAGCATCCAGTGCCAGAAATTAAAGAAGTGCTCAAAAAGTCATGAGGCCATGGAAAGCACACAAGAGCTATCTTCTCTCACAGGACAAACTGCACAATGTAAGCACCAAAACAAATTGACAATAAGGGATTACAACACATTAACTTTTTTAAAAGTCCATGAGTCCATAGTGATATTAATGTATAGGGAGGAAAAGAAAGATCTTTACAGAAGGATACGAGCTATAAATACAAAACAAACGATAGATTTTTAAATCATCATTTTCATTCTTTGATATACAGATTTAGGTGAAAATCATCAACCGATAACCCTAAAGGTACTGATGAAAGGTTGTTGGATGTGTTAGCTTTCTATCACTGTGACAAAATACCTGAAAAAGTTGACTCAATGAAAGAAGGATTTATTTTGGCTCACAGTTTTAGAGGTTTCTGTCCATGGTTGGCTGGCATCATGGCAGAAGTTTGTGGTGGAGAAATGACGTGTACCTCATGGCACCAAGGAAGCAGAGAGAGAAAGGAAGGATCCAGAGATGAAGGAACTGGGGACCAGATATTGTCCCCAAGCTCACATCCCCATGATCCATTCCCTTCAACTAGATCCCAACTCTGTTTCCTTCACCTCCCAATAAGGCCATTAAATTTTTATTTCATCAATGTACTCATTCACTTGCTAAAGTCAGAGCCCTGATGATCCAATCAGTTGCCAAAACCCATCAGCAACCAAATCTCCAACACCATGAGCCTTGCGGGTACGTATACATATCCAAACCATAACGTGTGGAAGCAAGATATTCACTTGGTCTCAAGAGCATCACCTACAGTTTTAATTACAGTAGGAAAGGATGCAGTGAGTGGTCTGGTGGACACCTTCTGACCACATGGCTACCAAGAGGCAAAACCACTGCCTGGGTTCCTCCTGTGATGATACATAAATATCCATCACCAAGGTACCATTTGTGTCCAGTGTGGCTCACCAGAATTTAATCAGGATGAAACAGACATATTGATATTGAATGTATTATTCATCACAACTGGTTCTTGTCATCTGAAGGCAATCAATGACCAAGCAATGTTAGAAACTAGTATTTATCTTATTGATCTACCTAAACATTCTTGCCTAAACCAACAAAAAGTAACATTTTTAGAAATATGAAAAAAATATAGACTGTAGGACCATTTGCAAAGGCAACTGGCTGGGCTCCTCAAAGAGTGCTGTGAAAAATAGTAAATAAAAAGGGGGACTAAGAAAAATATAATTATTATATATTAAAAACACATACTAATAAAAAATTTAAATAAAAGAAACTAAAGACTTATCACAACCAAATGCACTGTGTGAACTTTGAGCACATGGGAACAATTGGGGGAAATTTAATAGACCATGGGAAACACATTGCTCATGTAGGAGGATGCTCCTATCCTTGGAAGATCTCCACTGAAGTATCCAGGGGTGGTTTTCATGATTATCTGTATCTTCCAAATGGCTCAGAAACAAAGAAAATAACAACTTTATTATGAAGAGAGAACACCAATCAGCAGAATATTAACAAAGGGATACAGATGTTCATGGAACTACTGTTGCAACATTTCTGTAAATCAAGAATTTTTTTCAAATTGAAACCTTGGAAAAAACTAATACCTCTGATGTTTCAGGACACTCAATAGAAAGGAAATCTGGAGCCCCTGTTGGCAAGGATCTTGTGTGTGCCCACTTCCTAATACATGGAGGGAAGCAAGTGAA
>NW_004624786.1:7162723-7199451 GCF_000247695.1 Heterocephalus glaber | reverse complement strand
AGTACAGCTGCTAGGTTGTCTCTTAGCTCTGTTGGTAGTTTCTCTTGCAGTGCAGAAGCTTTTTAATAAGATGAGATTCCAGTTGTTGATTCTTTGTGTTAGCTCCCATGCTACTGAAGTTTTGTTCATAAAGTCTTTTCTGCCTTAGGAATTCTTAATATGCTCTTTCAAAGAACAATGATAAGAGATCAAAGGCTATAAAAGGAAATCCAGACCGAAGTTTAAAAGCAAGAGAAATGCGATGGCTAAAAAATGATCATACCAGCCAGGTGCAATAGCACACACTTATCATTCCAGCTACTTGGCAGGCTGAGGCAGGAGGATTGCAAATTCTGGGCTAGCCTGGACAACTAAATACAGTATGTCTCAAAAAAAATCTTTTTAAAGGGCTGGTGGTGTGGCTCAGTGGTAGAGTGCTTGCCTAGCATGCAAGAGGCCATGGGCTCAGCTTCTGGTAGTGAAGAGAAAAAAGGCAAAAAGAAAACATCGTCTCAAGTACATTTATCATTTCACTGAAGCTGATTCTGAAGATGAGAGAGCATACGTAAGAGATGGGAAAAGTAGGGATCAAATTGATCGTCTCAATAAGTATAATCAAGTCATCAGATTGAGTTGCTCACCTGCCACTAGCTAGAGAAACTCAAAACCAGAGTTGGTTCTGGATTGGTAAGATGCCTCACCCAAACGGACCAACTGAATCAGCATTTTCAGCTTCCTATGCGATAATGTGGAGTCATACAGACTGATCATAATGGCAGAAAACGAAGTCTTCCCTCATGCTGGTCTCCTCTGGTTACAGAGTCCTGACCACTGCCACTGGGAAAGCTGAGAACTTTTCATCATCTAACACATTTGCGAAATTCATTGGCTTCAACAAACTGTTCCCCAAACACCTGGCCTGTACGTTCTCCTCTAACCAGCCTGTGCTATATCATATTCAGAGGGCACTTATAGGGTCTCATGTGCCTGGAAAAATATCCATCAGCTGTCAGAATAGCTTAAACCCATCTTGGCTCTGGTGAAACGTTCACTTCAGGGAAACACAGTGACCTTTTTGGTCAGATTTAGTACATTTTAACAAAGTGCAGGTGAAGGAATCAATCTATATGGAAAAAACAGGAGAGTTTTACAAGCAGCTCCAAGAAATAATTATTTCAAGAGAGGAAAAAAGAGATGTGAAACCCTCCACATCATCATAGAAGGCAATGAGCACTCAGATTCCACAAACCGGGAACTTTCCTGTAACCCCAGTTAAAAATGGTGGTTCCCAAAAGTCTTGAGATTGTGAGGCCTTCCTGCATTTCCCCCCAGTGCCCCAGAACCTTGATGCTTTGTGTTAAGAGGTTTAAAATTCACTAACTTTTAGGATCCCTCATTCGATTCACCCAAAGACCACAGACTAGGACATCAAGGAACCACCACGTCTAGTATGCATCATTCTGAAGGTGAGCTACGAGGGACACTATTCTTTACGTTTGAGTGAACTATTCCTCATTCCAGAAAGATCTGCTATATTTTGTGTGCAGAGGTTCAAGGCCATGTCTGCAGGTCAAGAGAGCTCTATTCAACACATGTAAGCACTCAGTAACATATAGGCATGCTTTTTATAGAGCCCTAGCATTCCCATATTGGCTTTAGGTTTGAAACCCTAAGGCCCAGTATGTGTCTCTGCTAATAATGGGGCTCACCTTCTCAAGCCCTGCAAGCAGCTAGAAAGGGAATGCTTCCCGCTGTGGGAGAATCCAAAAGGTGGGGAAAGGCTACGATCTGAAAAAGCAAATCCACTGAAACTTTTGTTTACCCCTTAGCAAGCTCTGCCATACCTCCTGATTCCCCAAGGAGCTTGTCCCTGACTCCCAACACAAAGGACATACATGTGACTCCACAAAGACACAGCAGCACTGGTGTTCAAGGCCCACTGCACGAGATGAAGACCCACATTAGCTCTTTAAAGGATATTTTAGAAGTCCATGGCAAAAACCCAATCCAATTATAAAATGATTTTTGAGTGAGAATAAACTATTGGGTGCAGCTTTATAGAATATAAAGATTTATCTATTAAAATCCTACCACCAAACAGCTGTAAAATTAAACCAGCACTCTTCAGTACACTTCTATCCAAAGGGCCACCCCAGAGGCAGGCTGGGGTGTATGGGGAGCTCAGTGGTAGAGCACTTGCCCAGTCTGCACAAGGCCCTGACTTCCGTCCCCAGTACTGCAAGAAGGGGGAAAAAAGGACTACTTCAGAATCTTCTGTTGAGGGCCACGGCCACTTTTTATCATAAAACATTTGTCAGCCTCCAAGGGACAGATGTGTAAGAAGGAACCTTCTGTTCGCACTCCTTTGACAACATGAAGATGGGCAGCTGACAGATGAATTTGGACATAGCAAATGTCATTTTCAGCTTCCTGGGCAAGTGATTTAAGTACAAGAACATTAAAGGTAGGATTTAGGTAGATCCTCATTTGAATATGTACAAAGACTCTTATTCCCAGTACCCACATCACTCAAACAGAAATAACAAATCTCAAGCCAAGTTTGACACATTTTTTTTATGTACAAATAAAAGGGTCAATGGTTCAGATGAAATTACTTTATAAATACCTGCAGCAAATCCCCTAAAAAGATGTGAATTTAAAACTCTCTCAGCACAAAGGCCTATCCCTTCCCAAGAGCGTGACCTTCCAGAGCACCTCCTGGGAAGAAGAGCCCTTAGGACCAAGGCAAGAGCCTTCCCATCTCCCCAGTGGGTAGAGGTGGCTTGAAGGTCATCTGTTGCTAAGGACTTGGGTGTGATTAAAATGTTTCTTCCCAAGCCTTCGGTCTTCTTTGTCAGGCTGCTGATTAAGTGCGCTCTGTTTCCTGGCACTGGCCCAAAGCGAGGGAGGAAAGGGACCTACAATAGTGTGAGGAAGTAAAAAACTCTGGATATTTTGATAAAAAAAAAAAAAAACACTTGGTAATCAATGGAACCCTGTCCAGCCAATGTATCAAATTCACCAGAGGGAAAACCTGTAATTTAGCATTCCGAAATCTACACAGGCAAGCTATTCTTTAGGAAAATCATTACTTAGCACCAATTTCTGTCTCTCTGGAAATTTTCCCATTTCCTTTGAACCCTTGGCTGCAACAGTGCTGTCAGGGTGCACCCAGCGGTGCTTTTAATCAGTAACACAGCTGGGCATGGAGGGTCGCAGAGTCACCACCAGAGGACAGCCAGCTCACACCATGGGCAACTCTTCTCAGGGGGTCGTCCTGACTTGGGGAACACAAGCAGCTCCACAGTCTCTTTCTGGGGGGCCTTCTGGCTCTCCAGGCCCCTGGGCTTTACTCAAAGCGACGCAGGTGGTTGTAGAGCGACTGGACGTAGGTGAAGACGCACATGGGGTCTGGCTTGCGGCCCATCACCATCATGTCCTCCACTTCAATGAGGCGCTCACAGTTGGCCAGGTTCCTGCAACAGAGAAGTCCGCATCAGAACACGGTCCCACCCAGCAGCCAGCCCAGCTGCAACAGGACCCAGATCCCTGTTCCCAAAACAGATTCCTATATCCATGCACTGCCTGTACAGTTCATACAGTGCATTTTTTGACTTACATAGACTTACCTTTTTAGTAGTAGTAGTAGTCATAGTAGTAGTAGTAGTAGTAGTGGAGACTGAACCCAGGATATACTGTGCTACATCCCCAGCCCTTTTTTATTTTGAGACAGGATCTCCCTAAGTTGTCCAGGTTAGGCTCAAACCTGTGATCCTCCTACCTCAGGCTCCCAGAGGACTAGAATTGTACCATGCGCAGCTTACAGTTGCTTTTTTGACTTAAAGACTTTATTTAAATTTTCAGTGAAATTAAGTTTACATAAAAAATTAAATACAATCAATTATATAAAGAAAATCAGCATGATCTAAATGATATATGACTAAGCAAAAACTAAATTCACATTTGCCTCCTGAAACACTATTTTTAAACTCCTTTTAAAACTATGACCTTCAATAAGAAAGTTATTTTCCATCACATTTCAGTACACACACACATATACATACCCACACATTCAACCAGTCTTCAATTGAAAATATTAAGGAAAAAACTCTATCTGTAGTGAACATATACAGACCTTTTTTTGCCTCTCATTATTCCCTAAACCATACAGGATAACAAGCACTTACACAGCATTTACTTTGTATCAAGTATTATAAGTCATCTGGAGATGATTTAAAGAATCTAGGAGGATGTACATAGGTTACATGTAATCTATACTATTTTCTACAAGGGACTTGAGCATCTGTGGATTTTGGCATCTGTGGAGGCCCTGAACCAATCTCCTGTGAGTACTGAAGGATGAATGTTTGCAGAAATAAACCATCACAGAAATTCTAACCTTTACAACTGCCACTATTTTCTCTATATTTCGGATTTATCTCTCCCCTCTCCTTTTCTTTCTTTCTTTTTTTTTTTTTTTTGGTACCAGGGATCGAACTCGGGTCCTTGTGCTTGCAAGGCAGACAGCAGAACCACTGAGCTAAATCCCCGGCTTCCCCTCTCCTTTTACAAATGCTGGTCATGAACCACTAGGGCTGACAGATCCTAACGGGCAGTTGAAAAAATTGCTCAAAATCACCTTGTCACCAATCTCCATCACCGCTCCTCCCAAGGCCCTGGCCTCATGCCCTGGAATACACTAGTATGTCAACTATGACCACTTCTTTCTTTGGGCTCAGGGGGAAGGAGGGCAGCAGCCTCGTCGAGGTAGGAAGATGAGCCTTGCAGCATCTGGGAGATGGGAAGACGCACATCAATAGTCAAGACATGTAGCCCTGCGCAGCTCAGCACTGAGATCTAAACTAACAGTGGGCATCCACTCAAATGCAAGCAAGGCCCACCATATCCTCTGCTCTGCTTATGTGTGCCTGGGTCTCCTGGGTGCAGAGGTAGCCAACCAATATCACACAGAACCGAAGAGGCAATATGACTGCCTTGGTCCCCTCATCAGAACCCACTCCCTGGAGCTGTGTGCACGTCTGTAGTTCCAGTGCTCCTCGGTCCTCTCACCCCCCAACCCCTGGTCAATGAGTGCATGAGTGTCATGGTTCAAATACCATCTGGATCTCTTATACCTAAATTCTATTAGCCTCAGTTTCCCCGTGTGGTATAATAGCCACCTCACAGAGTGGTATGAGGATTAATGAGCTAATCCATGAAAATCAGTTGAAAGAGCTCCATAAACTGTTAGAAATGATTACGACTGCTGTTTTTATGATCATGCCTTGCTTTAAGAAGCAAGGTGGAGGGCTGGGGATTTAGCTCAGTGGTTCCGCCACCTGCCTCACAAGCGCAAGGACCCAAGTTTGATCTCCGGTACCAAAAAAAAAAAAGAAGCAAGGTGGAGCATGGAGTTTTGAGGCTGAACATGAAATCTAAACATCTGGTCTCAGATCCTGACTCTGCCAAACACCTGCTTCATCTTTCTGTGCCCATTTCCTGGACAGAAAACGAGAACACAACTCTATTCTCCCTCCCAGTGGGTTTGCTGTCGGCTGTGCTTCTGCAGTATGTCCTTATATACCCTGTGCCCCCCAGACAGCTCCACCAGAGAAGACAGCCCAGCAAGCAGGCCAGGCTCCTCAGGCTATCCCGGAGCTTTCAGCATAACTCATGCTGCACTCTCCACCAGGACACACACCAGGACACAGCACTGAGCAGCTCCCAGGGCTGTGTGTTCCGAGACAAAGCCTGTAACATTACCACTGGCCCTGCTCTGTGGTGCTGGCCAGAGGCCAGGCCTCCTATCAGAAACCAAATGTCAAGGCGAAATGGAGACATTTGTCCCAGATCCTGTCCCTGCCTCCCCTTCAGAGTTGGAGCAAGCAGCCTGTAAGGGAATCCAATGGCTTCCTGGGGTGACAGTGGATTTGGCCTCATCACTGGGTACCCTTTCTCCTAAGAACAGGCTATGGCAGGGTTCAATATCAGACAAGTCAGCCCTCTGACCAGGGCAAGCATGCAATGAGCTTTGTGGACACAGACTAAGAAATCTGAGTTCTTCAGAGAGCCTGGGGACCTGAGCTCACTTTATAGAGCCCTCACTAGGTATCTGGTGCCCTCCTCCTCACCTGTGTCGCAGGGAGAACCCCTTCTCACTCTTCCTCTTCTCCCTCTGGCCCTCAAAAGCCAGCTATGCAGAGGATGCCAGGTGTGGACAAACAGGCTACATGTGAGCCCAGGTTACCACCACCCACATGGTGGCCTCAGTTGTCCCCCAAGTTAAGCAAGAATAGCATTTGAATCCCAGGACCTCTGCCTTGGAAGAGAACTCAGATATCATCCCATCCAAACACCCTGATGATCAGAAGCACATCATCTCTAGAGCCCCTGCCTGAGCTTGGTCACCTCTATGTCCAGGAAAAGGGACCTAAAAGTTCTTCCAAAGATCATTGCATGGCTCCACCATGGTGGAACCCACCAAGTGGCTCCACCACAGAGAAAATTTTTTCTTCATGTTGCTTTTTTTTTTCTTTTTGGTACTAGAAATCGAACTCAGGGACTCATGCTTGCCAGGCAGACACTGCACCACTGAGCTACATTCCCAATCCTCTTACACTACTTTTGCCTCTGTACTTTCTACCTAAAATTTGACAAGGTTATTTTCAGTGTAATTTGTTTTCCCCACAAAAGAGCCCTTTCCACATTGGAAGAGAACCTTCATATCCATGTCTGTCTGAAATGGAATCTCTTTGCTGTACCCATCCTGGTCTCTCTGGTCCCCTTCATGAAAGCATAGAGCTGTTGGCACTTTACAGGTGTTGCCCAGCCTATGCAAAGCAAAACTGGTGGACCCCTCCTTCATCCTCCAACCAATGACCCCTGCCCTGCCCAGGCCACATGTTTTGGCAATCAGGGTGGCCATCAGGATAGGAGCAAAGGTCTTAACCTGGTGTCACCTTACACTACCCACACAGCAGGCCATGGTCAAGATTACCCAGCAGGCAACAAGGAGACTGGGCCACAATCCAGCTGCTCCTTACTCCACTGCTATTTTTAAGTCAAGCAGATGAGAGTATGGGGATTTTTTTTTTTTTTTTTTTTTTTAGTATGGGGATTCTTGAGAAGGGGGATCGCAGCATGCAGCACGCAGCCACTGTCTCTCTTTTCTTTCCCCATGCCATCTCCGCTCTCACCCACTTCTCCTGGGGAGCTCTGAGTTCTCCCTCCAATAGGTAAGACAGTATCCCTGTCTCAAGAGGCCACTGCGTGGCCCATGCCACACCCTCAGAGGCACTTGCCTTCCACCTCAGCTTGTCCCTGCAGACAGAGCTCTCTCCCTCACAGACAGGTGCCAGCCACAATGGAAACAAGATTCCTAGAAGCTGCAGACACAGGCTGAACACAAGTCCAGGGACAGGATATGAGAAAAAGGAAGTGATAGCCACCATTGACTTTGATTAAAATATTTAAATCTCAAAATATCAGCAGCCCTCAATAATCCCAGCACTCTGGAAGACTGAGGCAGAAGGACTGCAAGTTCAATCCCAGCCTGGACAACTTAGCAAAACCCTATCCCAAAATAATAAAATTTTAAAAAGGGCTAGGGATGTAGCTCAGTGTAAAGGCCCTGGGTTTAATTCCCCAGTACTGAAAGAAAAGCAAAACAAAAAAAGCCCCAATTGCCTTTTATATTTTTTTAAAAGCCTCTGTAAAAATGATCCAACCTTGTTTTAAACAATTCAAACTTCATGGTGAAGTTCAAAGGAGAAGGTGCAAATCACCTCCAATACTACAACAGAGCAAGAGCCAAAGTTAACACTGCTCTGCTCTCATGGACTTGCTTAAACCCTACCTCGCTGGGGCCAGGACAAATGTTTAAAGGATTCTCATATTCCCATCTATTGTGATCTTCAGCTACCAAAGGGCTGGCCTGTAAGGAACATGAAGGAGGGGCTTGGGGGTTATTTTTATTTTTTTTTAAAGCCTGCTCTAAATGCAGGCCAGGATTCCAGGGCTCAGACTGCTGCCTCCTGTCTTCTTTTAGACAGAGACACATGGGCACTACAAATAGCCTGGAAGCCCCTTCTGCTGGGGCGTAACCCAAGAGTAGGACACATTCCACACAGGGCAAGTGGGAAGCCTCGGGCTACACATTCCACATCCTGCACTCTGCTTTGGGAGAGGTGAGGAGGAAAGGTGCAGAGGGGTCAGGCACCCACCTGGCTCAGCCCTTCCATAAAAGGGGTTGGTCCTCCCTAGTTCCAGCCCCTGAACACCTGTCAGGCCGAGGAAGCGCACTCAGCTGTCAACAGCGCTTCACTCACACAGATTAGGCCAGAAGGAATCTCTGGGCCCAGAAATTATGGGAGGAGGGGCAGCACACACCATTTTACTCCAAAGGCTCGGGATATATCTTTGTGCCTGGAAGGCACCTGCTCACAGGCTTTGGCAATATTTCCTTCCTGATGCTGGGTGGATGCATGGTTTGGGAACGTCATGTCTTCCTCTCCCTTCCAAAGTTCGTGCCTTGATCAGATCCCAGGCTCCTCTCATCTGCTGCTTGCTCTCAAAACTGCCATTCTTAGCTCTGTCCTCTGCCTGCCTGGCTCTTGATGGCTTTCAACAACCCTGCATGTGTGCTCAGATTTTGCTGGCAAACCTAAGAACTATATACTGAAGATGCCGATTGCCAAGATCCCCAAGCAGGTGTTCCTGCACTTTCTCATGGCTTTCCTAACCAGTCAATTATCCAAGAAACCAGGGGATCCAAGCAGCTGTCCTCCCAAGAGGCCTCAGGCAGGCAGGCTGTCTTCCCAGCATTCTCCCCCATTACCTGAGAGATAATCTCAGGGATGATTCATAATCTCAGGCTCTGAGCAAGCTCCCCACACAGGCCTGCCACGGATGCCCCTCCTCACACCCTGGAGTCAGCAGAAAAGCCGGGCCTCAGCTCAGTAGCCCCATCACACCCTCCTCCCTTCCCCAGCCCAGAGCAGGTTCAAGCATAGGGAGGCAGGGCCAGGTTTTTTACCGCTGTTTGTTCTGGAAGGAAGGAGGGCAAAGCCTGGACCAGCCTCCAGCACACCCCACCCCCAGGCTAGGAACAGAAGAAACATCTGTTTAGAGTCTGGAGGCTCCGTGGACTCAAACCTCATGTTGGGAAAACAGCCTTGGAACCACTCTGGCTCTGGCTGCCAAGGGAAGCTGTGCTCCCTGCAAGCTGAGGAAAGGGGTCACCATCTGATGGCCCATGGTGTCCTTCTCCCTTGGTCTGGAGCTGAGGGTGACCAAGGTAGCCAGGGCATGGGCTGGCCCTGCTTGGCCCCCTGGACTGAGAGGGTGAAGAACTCCGAAAGCCAAGCAGGACCTCCCCCAGCCGAGGTGGGCCTTGGGCGCCCGCGTGGGAGCCCCAATCCTGCACATTCTAACAGTCTGGTTTTTGACAGTTGTCATTTCTGAGTTCCAAGCAGCTGGGCCATCTCCTGTGAGCAACCCCTCCCCATATCATGCCTCAACACTTGGCGGGACTCCACCATCGTCTGGATCCAGTTGCATAACACACTCGGCAAAGCTGTTTCTGCTATTAGGATGACAACTAATCCCAAGCAGCCAAGAAAGAAAAGGCTTTTAAAGTATACAAGGAGTTCTTATGACCCCAAGGGGGCTGAGAGTCCCCACGAGTCATCTGAGACAACACAATGGGCCAACACTGATATTTCAAATCCTCAGGCCAAGGAGCTTAGAGCCAGGGGCTCCATTCTGTCCCCAAAGCGTGTAGCTAACCAGGCTCCAGGCAGGCTCACAATACCAAGTGTGGGTTACCATACTCTGGACACAACCCCTTCCCTGGCCAGGCTGGAGCCTGGCATAGGGGTCTGGAGCTGGGTGGTTGGGCCAGTATTCCTGGAAATAAGCAGGAAAAGCAAGGCCTGGGGTGAGGCCTCTTTCACCCTAATGGGATGAGTTGTACTTGAGGATATGGGTTAGAAACAAACATTGTTCCTCGAGGGCAGACCCATTCTGACAACATGTAGCACAAAGGCAGGGGAGAAGATGGCCATGCCCTTAGGAAACTCGGCTTTGGAGTCTACCTGCCTGCTATCTGACCTGCAGAGAACTCAGCACTACTTGCCTGTGCCCTGGGGACTGTGAGGGCCACAGTGATGGCTTCCCTGCCCTCTCTCTTCTGATGAGGGTCAGCCAACAAGAGGCCCAGGTGACAGAGCAGGAGGGGACTGAGGTTAGAACATGTGTCCCGTGGCTCCCTCTCTACCAGGTCACAGTGTTCTGGCTGCATCCATTTGCCAAAGCTATCAGACGGCCTCTGCATGAAGCCAGTGTCTTCTCAGCTCCAGTAGCTGCAGGCAGGGGGCCTATGACTGCTCCATACATGCTGCTGTTACCCTAAGGGTGCTGCTGCCCTGCCCTGCATCATTGCTCTCATGTTGTCCACATCTTTGTGGAGAGTGCCTTTATTAAACTCCTTACCCGAGCTGGATCCACACTCATCCCCTGCCAGGGCCCTCCTGGACAGACCTCGCTTAACCAACTCTCCTGATGCTCTGGGGGTTGCCCTTGGCTGGTGGCCTAATCCCAAATGGGTTTCCCAAGAACAGCCCTGATACAGGAGATGAAATATGCAAACACTGCATCTCCCAACAGGTTAGATGTCTGACATGCCTAATTTGTGTTCTCTAAAAATCAAAGAATGAATTCTAGGAACAATGGAGTCGGAAACTATTTATTGAAAGGATAGCTCTTGAGAGGCAGAAGGAGTCCCGAATGGGTAGTCAGGGACCCCACTTTACAAGGAAGTTCTACAGAGCAAAACCCACGTGGGGACAGCGTGGGTTATGGCTTTGATTAACCAACAAGGTTACAAGTATAGTCGCTTAGGTAATAGTGATCCAACAGGGACACAAGTCACATAGCAAGAGTTCATGGAAAGAACAGAGAACGTCTCAGGTAAGTGATAGATCCGGGGGTCTTGGTCACCCTCTGACTGAGGTGACGCCTCTCTAGCCTCTACTGAACCAGGTGTTATCACTTATCTCACCCCATGAGGAAGTCTGCAGGCCTGGTCCTTGTCTGTTATCTTGAGTTCCGGCCCCAGCCTATACGTCTCTGGCCGCAGCTGTAGTATGTTTTCACGTTCTGTCCTGACTCTCTCGAGGGTTCAGCCCTGTCTGGCTGCCTCTTACATTTCCATCTAACTTAGCTGTCTATAACAACCTGATCCCAGGACTGGTTCGTCTTCTCCAATCCTTCTTTCATTTTGACCCCTGGCCCTTGGTGTAATGGTGTCGAGATGTAGTAAGCGTTTAAGAGTTTAGATCATGTGGGATCCACTCTTATGAGGAGATTAATGTAGTTCCCATAAAAGTGGGCTTGTTATCTCGAGAACAGGTTGTTGCAAAGCGTACAGCCCTCTTTGTTCCCTCCCAGCATGTACACAGCCCACTTGCCCTTCCACTTCCGTGAGCTGAAGCAGCACGAGGCCCTCACCAGATGAGCAGATACCATCACCAGCCCCCAAAATTGTGAGCCAGAATAAACCTCTTTTCTTCATAAATTACCTAATGTCAAATATTCTGTTATCGCAATAGAAAACACACCAAGAAAGACAGTATCACTGTGAATACGAGAACAGTTGGGGGGAAGAAAACTCTACTTTTAAATGTCCCGGATGTCATCTAGTTTCTTACTGGTCAGCAGTGGGAATCTTTCAAGCAGCACAGCTTTTCGCTAGCCTGAGAAGCAGACCCATTTCCCTGGGGCCCCTGTCCCACTGCCCCTTCACACCCTGTCTGTGGATGGTCTCCTACGCCGCACCCCAGAGGCAGGGTACCCAGGAAGGAGAGGAGGAAGGCCAGGAACAGAGAGACCCTGCTCTACTACTGGTGCTGGGTGATGCTGGGAAAATCTCTTGCCAGGCCTTAGTTTTCCCATCTGTACAACAGGAATGCAGACCTATGGCCTTGAGGTCCCTCAGCTCTTTGGACACCTGCCCATGTCCTGTGTGCCCCTACGTCCTACCTGAGCAGGAGTCAGGCTAACATCTGGGCTGGGGCCAGGTGCCAGCAAGATTTGCTATACTCACTCAGCCATAGTGAAGGCCAGCTCGAAGTTCTTCTGCCGCTGTGTGGGGCTCAGGGCATTGTAGTCGAAGGCATCAGGGAAGAAAGAGTGCACCAGGGCACAGAAACCCATCCCATCACTCCAGCTGGAGGAGAAGTTCTGCAGGTCCACATGCTGTGTGCAGGGAGAGCGGGCATCAGTGGGGATGACTACCTCAGCTCCCCACACCCAATTCAACCCCACGAGCAGATCCTCCCAGCCCTTCCCCAAGGCCCACCATCCACCCAGCAACCAATGTCATCAACAGACCCCACCCCTTCAGGTGCGCTAGACTAGTCTCCTCGGACCTAGATCTGGATTCTTCAGATTTCTAACTACCTGTGGCAGGTGGCTAGGATGATTTCTCTGGCTCCTACCCTATCCCCCCAGCCTTGGTAGCCCAGAGGGATAAAGGCAGGGGGGCAAGAGTGTCTGCTCTGACCTTGGGCTGGGCTTACCTGGTAGCCCAGGGTCTTGCTGCGGCACCACTCGAGCAGGATCTGCTTGATGCTGCTGGCACTGGCCACACCAAAGCTCTGTGACCGCTTTAGCTTGGCCCGAGCCTCACCTTTGCCCCTGTGGAGAGAAGGCAGCCCTGCTGTGGGGGCCGAAGGGAGCACATTCCCATGCCACCCAAGAAGATGTCCCCTGATATGCTCACTGTAGGGTGATACTGGTCAGGGCACAGCCCAGCCCTCACACCAGCCACACAGCCCTCTTTGATGCTGTCTGGCAGGACAGGCCTCCCCCTTCCGGCCCTCCAGGACCCCATGTGTCTCCCACAGCAGGAAAGAGGGGTCCCTAGGGAGCCCTGAGACAGAGGACCTGAGCCAGCATGGCCTCATGCCCCTCCCTGTACTCTCCCTGGACCACTTTCCTCCTCCCTTCCTCCCACCCTCCTTCTGAGCCTCCTTCCCAGATGGCTCTCTCCTAGCCAGAAGGGGTAGTCTCTTCTTTGGGGCCCAAGGACACTCCCTAATGGCCTAGGTCAGGTTGCCTGGGGTCAGTTGGAAGCTTCCTGGACCTGACTCCCTCACTGGAGTCAGTTATTGTCCTTCATCACAAAGGCCTGGGTTGCAGTCTGCACACAGCAGGTGTCAATAGCATGCACTGCCAAGATGACTAGATAAATATCCAAAGGCAGGCAGTATTCCAAGGATCCCTTTGCTAAAAGAGCATGGTAGTGACCAGTGAGGTCCTGCTGTGTCACCTCTTAAGTCCTCAGGCAAGTCCAGCCCCTCAGTAGGGCACCCAGCACCAGCTAGGACTCCGGACCCCTGTAGGTTCCCCCAGTTGTGCCATCGGCTATGGAGGAGCCACAGCCAATGAGGAACTCAGGTGAGGAAGCTTGCAAGTACTAGGGGTGCTGAGGACCAGGGCGCCACACATTGGAGAGGGGGATCCTCATCAGCTCTCTTCTGGCTCCCTGACCCACACCTCTCATTTCTCCATGACTAGGGTCCCCTGACCGACCCCCACCGGTGACCCTGAACTTTATCAGAGAGGTCTGATCTGGGGGAACAGGACAGGGCCCAACCTTCCTAAGCCTGCCTATCTGACCCGAGGTTGGGCTGGGCCCACTCTGGGAAACAGGCTTGGTGGGCACGGGGGATCCATACTTGCCCGCTGTATCCTGCTCCCACTTCTCAAACAACGCCTTCCGGGCCTGTGCCCCTGAGGTGCGGGGCAGCGTCTGTGACCTCACCAGCTCCCTGCGACGCTCCCCCTGGTGAGGGGCCTGAGTCGTGGCCGGCAGCTGCGGGGACAGGGGTGACTGGGGTGGCGTCACCAATGGTGGGCTAAAGAGAAAACCACCGAGTCAGGAACACAGACCCGAGCATCCTGGCTCCCCTGAGCCTGGGTCTGGCCCCGTACTCTGTGTGATGGACTGGAGCCCTGCTTGCCCGTGTCCAACTGGTTTGGCAGGTTTCAGAACAGAGCTGCAGTCTGAAGCCATCAAGCCCAACTGGGGAGGAAGGGTGGGCCCCTCTCTGAGCATAACTACCCCTTGGCAGGTGTCAGCTTCCTCATACAAGAGGTATACCGAGCCAGCCCCACCAGGACAGACCTCCCTCCTCACTACCACTCCACAAGACCCCTGGAACAATCTGCCAGGAAGTCACAATTCTCCTTTTCTAATTAAAAGGGAGAGAAAAAGCCAAGCTTGCCACCCCACCCCTAGTTCAGCAGGCCTGGGGAGCACAGGGCCCCAACAGTCCTGGAGGAGCTCTGCATCCTGGGGAAGCTCTGCTGCCTGCCCCAGCCCCAAAGGCCTCTCCAGGCACCTGCTCAGAGAAAGCAGAAGGTTGTCCCATCCTTCTTTCCATGGAGGCTAAGATGCTAAGACACACACACCTCTGCAATCTTTTTTTTTAATGCTAGGGGTCAAACTCAGGGCCTCGTGCATTCTAAATAAATGCTCTATCACTGATCTACATCCTAGCTGGGGTCATTTTTTTATTTGTTTGTTTGTGACTCGGGGCCTTCATACTATGCTACATCCCAGCTTTTTTTTTTTTTGAGACATGGCCTCACTAAGTTACTAAGTTATGCAGGCTGTCCTTGACCTTGCAATCTCCTGCCTCAGCCTCCCTGGGATTGCACACCTGCAATCTTTTTTTTTATGGTAGTGAGGTTTTATATTTTATTAAAGGTAGGAAAATAAACGTGCTCTTCAGAGTGAGTGCAGATCAATTAAAGGTAGGAAGAGAAGCATACTTGGCAGAGTGCAGAGTGGGCCATTGACAAAGGGAGAACACAGAGGCCAATGAGGTTAATGGTGATTCTCTTTTGTGTCCTCCATTCTGATATCAGATCTAGGCCATCCTATCAAAAATCTGCTTGATTTTGTACCTGAAGAACTGAAAATAGCATTTTCTGATTGGTCCTAGGTGCAGGGCTTGAAACTGTTTTTCTGTGCATGTGTCCTGGATTTCCATGATTGACACATCATGCCTACTTGCCCAGCTGACTCCCATGCCCTAATCTCCTGCCTCATTTTACCCTCAGAGGCATAAATCCCCATAATGCTTTACAGGATTCTGAGGGTCCACAACTGCAATCTTTTAAATGACTTGCTTTGAGGGGCCCACAGAGAAGCCATGCTGCAGCCATGCTCTTCTCAATAAACCTTTCCACAAAGCCACTGGCCTCACTTCACCCTCAGCCTCACCCTGCTCCTACCCTACCCACTAACCCAGCTGCTTTAGCTCTCCAGACCCCTAACCCCCAGGAAGATGGGGAGCTCCTTGCAGGGGACCTGAGCACCCTGGTCCCAGGCAATACAGAGAAGCCAGCTTGGGAGCAAAGAACTCACCTGTCCTTGCACTTGCCTGCTGTGACTCCCCTGTAGCCAAAGCTTGACAAAGACCTTGTGAAGGAAGAATTCTCTGCAGGATGAAAAAAGAGAAACAACACAGTTGGCCTCAGGGAAGGCCAGCCACAGATCCCTTTCTTTGACCAAGCCCCGCCTCATTGACCCAGCATCCCTCAGGGAGCAAGCAGAAACCCAAGGGCTAAGCTAGCCCTGTCTCAGCAAACTGAGGAGAAAGGAGGATGGGGACACACAGCAGTGACAACAAAGACATCCTTTAAATTGTCCCCTACCCTGTTCCTAAGGGCACAGAGCCCAAGGCCTCTTATGCTGTGTGACCAGCAAACACTGTCCCCAAACCTTCCTTTGGAAGCTCATATCGTGCAGCCCAGGCCACATCACTGAGGCTGACCACACCCAAGACAGGCCAGAGGGCTGAGGAAACAGGGTACTAGGGAAGGGGACTGTGCAGATGTGTAAGGTAACCAGGGCCTTGACCCTTCATAAAAGCCATGGCCATCATCTGCAGAGGATGATGCCATTTCACTATCTCTGAAAAGGAGTCTGGCAAGCTCAGGCCCCCTTTGACAGAGCAGATGGAATAAAGGAAGGCGTCACAGTGATGGGCAGAGGTGAGCTGGGGCTTGGCCTGGGTTTTCTGAGGCTCCTGCAACTCCCAGTCCCTGCCCTCCCTCTCCCACCCTGAGGTGGGTGGACCCCCACACTGTGCTCTCCTGCTCATACCAGTGGTACTGGAAGTCCAGGGGGTGGTTTCTTCCCTGGTGCTGGGGCTGAAGCCCCCCAGGATGGCAGCAGACGTGGGTGACAGAGCTGCAACTGAGGTCTCCCCAGAGAACTTCTCAGAGACACGGGTGACAGCTGTGACCGGCTGATGGGGCAACTGCAAGGGGAGGCTCACAGGGCGAGGTATGGGGGGCTCTGGGGCTGAGGCTTGGGTTCCCTCAGTGGGACCAGTGCCTGGACCTGGAATGTGAGACCAGGAGAGGTGGGTCAACTGTGGGGCCACAGGAGCCTCAGACACCCAACTCAGGAAGACTCCAGCCTCCCTATCCCTTCTCTCCCAGGAAGACCTCCCTGACTATTCCAGCTTCCTGAGCTTCCTCACTAGGGACATCTTGCTGCTCCTACCGGAGGTAATTCTTCCCAATTTCCCCTCATAGCTGGTACAACAGATACTAGTTGGCTTCTCAATCCACTCCCTACTCTCTTTACTGTTTAGACAATTCCTCAGCCCCTGCTTGTTTTCCTCCAGAAACAGGGAAGCTCATTACCTTCTAAGATCTCACATTTCCCTTTGTTTAAAAAATTCCACTATACACTGAACAATGCTACTATCCTAGAATCCCCTCTGCCTGTTGGGGTTTAGACCCATGTTCCCCACCACCCTTAGCCAAGAGACTGCTGGTACAAATGCCGGGCTGAGACCCCAACCCCCAAACCTACCCAAATACCTCTCCCCTGCCCTCAGCCCTACCTGCTCCTGGCTGGTGTCCATTCTCAACGATGCCTGAGTTTGAAGTGCGTCTCATCTCGAGCTCACTGGCTTCATCATGATCCACACTCTGCAGGGATATGGATGCCACTGGGGCCCCATCAACAGGGACCAGCTGTCCACCCCAAAACCACTTCCCAAGGTCCCTCCTGGCTCTGCCAGGGTAAACCTCACTCATTTTGGGAGGAAACATCCCTCAGGAGGTAGAGTGGTAAGCCAAGGTCAAGAGCAAATTGGGATCAACCCACCCAGCTGAAAGGCACACACATAATGAAAGGCAAACACCTCTCCTGGGCTCATCCCAGAGCTCAAAAAAGCTGAGGACAAAAGCCAAGTTTGACAGCTCTGAAGCAGTGTGTCATTGGCTCTAACCCTCCCCCGGCTGGAGCAGGTGATGGGGTGGGAGGGCCTGGCCCCTTTTCCTCCCAGCTGGGCCAGGCTGGCATGGCTGCTCACATGGGATCAGCAGGAACTGGGAGGCACAAGGTCTTATGGGCCAAAGGATAGATGGGCAACAGAGCCCCTCAGACAGACGCCATACAAGGACAGATCTCCCAGGTATACAGAGGCCTCATCAGCTCCATGCCAGCCCTACACTCTCCCTGGGCTACAGCAGAGAGTGGGGCCAGCAGAAGGCAGACAGACAGCAGAGACAGGGGTGGGTGGGAGAGTGTGGGGTGCTGGCTGAGCTGCTGGGCGATATCACATCCCCTCTGGGTCACAGCTTGAAAAACAAAAGAAGGCTATACAAATGCCATCTGGACATCATCAACCATGAAGCCCATTTCACAGATGGGACTCTAGGGCCCAAATAGGAGACACACACTGTCCAGGGCTGTACAGTGAAATTCAGCTGGGATTGTAGCAGCCCGGATAATCCGTCTCACCCTGCGTCCTGCCTCCTCTCAGTGAGGATACATCAGGCTCAGAGTATCATTGGGGCTGGGGGTGTCGGCCTGGCAAGAGGGGACAATAGCAGACCCCAGCCAGGGTCTCTACTGAGAGGCCATTCTGGTAGCTTGAGGGACTGGCCTCCCCCTAAATGTCTCTAGCCTGGTGCCCTGGTCTATAAGCTTCCCAGCCCCAGATGGCTTAGGTCCTTTGTAACCAGTGCTGCAGGTGCCCACCCTGCCATGGGGGCATCAGGCTGTCAGGTGCACAGACGGTGCAAGCCAGCATGAAGGTACCCAAGGCAGACTTCACCCAGGGAGCAGGGAGAGCTTCCCAAGGGCAGGGAAGTCTGAGCCAAGTCCAGAGTGAGCCAGGTGCCTAAGCAAAGGAGGCCATTCCCAGTAGGGTGACTGGTGACTGAAAAGCAGAGACATCAAGGCCCAGATATTCTGACCCCACATGACTGTGCAGCCCAACCTGCCAACCCAGAGTACTTGGACTTGCCTTCTTAGATAGAAGGAGCCAAAGGTTTGTTCTAAGGACATCCTTTAGAAGCCAGTGGGAGTGGCATGAAAAGGGGCACCAGATGACCAGCCAACTCAATGGTCCCAGGGAGGGATGATGTCGGAGGTGACAGGGGACCAGGACTCAGAGCTCTGGGGAGAAAGGGATCCAACTGGTAGAGTGAGTGGATATGGTACCACTTTTAGTGACTTGGGCCCAAATGACTAAGGAGGTTTTGAGGGGAGGGCAAAGATTTCTGTTCTGGACAAGACGGGTGTCCCTGGGATATCAGGGTGCTGAGGAGATAGCTGGATATTTGAGTCCAAAGTGTAAAAGAAAGAAACAACGGACAATGGGGAAACAGGAGCCACTACATCCACAGGCTCCTGGGAGCCTAGCTGAGGAAGAGCACAGGGATGGTGGGGCCTGGGATGTGGCAGCCCCATCGCAGGAAGCAGAAGAGGTGTCTGTGGTGGAGAAGAGCCAGGGAGGAAGGAAGAAATGCAGTGAGATGTTGAGAAAACCAGGAGGAAAGTCAATCCAGAAGGCAGAGTGTCCAAAGGCAGCCTGAGGTCAAGGAAAAGAACGTCAAAGTGAGATGGAAATCACATCCGTTGCATTTCGCCAGAAAGATGTCACTAGTGATGGCTGTAGAAATGGATCCAGAAGCATGGGATGAGGGTGGTGGCAGGAGACAGCCTGGGGAGAAGCTGACGGAAAGGGCAGGTGGTTTGAGCTGCAGGTTGCTTCTCTAGCCGCCCAGATTCTAGTCAGGTGAGGGGAGCCAGAGACAGAGGTCTGAGGAGTTTGACCAGATGAAAGAAGCAGGACCACAATGACAGGTTGCAAGAAACTGACTGGCAAAGTGAGAGGACCATCTGCAGGGTGGGACCCTGAGGAGGTGACAGAGGACAGGACCCAGAGCCCAAAGACAGTATTGCCTTGGAGAGGAGGCAACCCCTCAACTTCTGATTCAGAAGGGTGAAGAGAGGCCAGAGCCATCCAGAGGACCACTGGAGAAGGGCTGGAATGCGCTGGCCTCCAGGGCAGGAAGGGTGCCCTAAAACATACAGCTAATCAACAAAGGGAGAGAACCAGTCAGTCCAGATGGAACCTTCACCTCCACTGTCACCAGGGCCAGCTCAGCTTTGGGGTCTCTATTCCTACCCCCTCTGCTCTGGCCCAACAGGTTCCACAGGTCCAGGCAGGGGCCTGGAAGAAAAGACTAATGGTGAAATCATTTTTCCAGGAATGTAGGTCTTCGGAAAGGGAGGGGGGTTTCAAATGCCTGTCTCTGCACCTTTCGTTGCACGCCCCTACCCCTCAAGATACCCCCAGGAGACAAAACAGGAAGTCGGCTCTGCATCTCTCCATTAGTCGGATTCCTGCAAACAGATCTCTTAACACAGGGCACAGGGAAATAATCTGGGCTAACTCAGGCTGGGAGGACAGCAGCAGCTGGGGTGTGCGGCTGAGTCTGGACTCCCACATTCCCCTGCCTCTCATCCACTCCAGTTCCAGACTCCAGCCACTCCTCACCTGCTCATGCCTCAGACCATACTGTGAGCCCATCCTCGAAGCCCTCATCACACAGATGGGGAAACCAACCTGAAGCAGGGCAAGACGCCCTTAAACTCACACTGGCTGAAGGCAGTAGCCACTTCAAGATTTAGGGATAGACTCTCCCTCCCCAGTTCAGAGCTCTATCTACAAAGTGCTCTGGGCTTCCAGAGGGCAGAGAGGACAACACAAGACAAACTTGGCTCCCAGGACCTGCGTCAGGGTGAGTCCTGGCTCCACAGGCTCTGTCCTAGCCAGGTAACTGGGAGGAAGAAGCAATCCAGCAGGATCTTCATAGAATGTGAGCACCGACACCAAAGGGCCCAGCTGGCTAGGTTAGAGCCAGTTCAGGGTCCAAGTTCATTCCTGGGGGCATCCATCCTCTTTGGATGGGAGCAATCTGCCCTAGCCATGAGTGAGGGAACCAAGGGAAGACCCTCTGTGTGCTAAGGCCAGGGCAGAAGTCACTGCAGAGCCCTGGGGCTGGGGACAGGTCCTACTGAGCACCCTAAGATTCCCTATGTCACTCTTTAAGGAAGGAGGAGGTGCCCTGTGAGGAAGCCCAGGCCTGGGAACTCAGGAGGAGAAGGAGAGATGAGATAAATCCAATGTCAGGGACTCTGAGAGATGGGACCCTCTTACTGGGGAGGTTTTTAAACATTTTGCAGGGGAAGAAATAATATTTCAGGCCTTCTCAGTGCTACCTAATCCATGTGGGCTCATACATGGGCATAGGAGCCCACACGTGTACCCAGCACAGCCCAGGCCAGGCAGCACCCCATGCTAAGCCCATTGATCTCACTGGCCCCGCCCGCCTCCACTCACACCAGTTTTAAAACACTCAGTTCAGACTTCTCCCTAAAGCATTAAACCCTGTTATCACACAGTGTGTCTGGGAAAGGAAGGCAGATAAGGGAGTCTGGTTTCTTTCATGGTCAGGCCTCTGACACTCGGCTCCTGGCACTTGTTCCTAAGAGGTTACTTTACTGGCTACTTTGGCCATGGGGACCCAGTGGCTCCAGCTTAACTGAGGACGACATTTCCAGGAAACAACTCTGGGCCAGCCTCCTGGGACCTGGGCCTGGCCTCGGGCTGTCATCATCTACCCTAGACCCCCAGCGGGATCCTGGCTCCCTACTTGAGGCCACCACAGCAGTGGCTCCTGGGACACTTTTGTTAACCAGATCTACTGGGTACCAACTACCTTGCCTGCTTAACACAGGGCGCCCAACAGAGCCAGTCCAATCCCTTTGGTCCAGCTATAAGGAAACTGAGGCCCAGCTGGGAGGAGATGCTCCCAAGGCCTCAGAGCAAACGTCCCAGAAGTACCTCCTGTTTGCTCCAGGGTCTCTGCCTTCCTACAGTGAGTCTACCCTGATTACTCCCACCAAAGTACCCTGTCCTCCTCCTCCAGCTTCCCTGCCCATTCCTCTGTCATCCAGCCCCATGTTAGTCTGTGCTGTAGCAAGGTCAAGGTTTGTGCACTCAGAAGTAGGTTACCTGACCAACTTGTTCTGCATTGAGTTCAAGGCACATTTGTATGCTGAGTTCAAACCTACCTGCAACTCCTACACTCCCCAGCAAAAGGGTTCCTACATTTCACTGCTTGTGACAAGCGGGCAGTGTTAACACCAGCCTCTACCAGGCCTGGCCACAAATCAAGTAGCACAGCCACCCCTGGCTTCTGTGCATGGGATGAGACCCTCACACCCAGACCCTGCCACGCACAGACAACCAGCACCCAGCACCCAGCTGTGACTCTGTCCATGGTCCACACTCATTTTGTTGTTGCTTGGTTATTTTGAGGCAGGGTCTCACTATGCAATTCAGACTGGCCTCAAACTCATGCAATCCTCCTGCCTCAGCCTTTCAAGTGCTAAGATTACAGGCATGTGCCACCATGCCCAGCCCACATTGCAGCTTTTTCCTAAAGCCTTGAGTCCTAGCTTATGACCAAGCACCTGATCACAGGCCACTTGCTGGTCACAGCATGGGAGCCGGAATGTGTGCGTGGCTCTGCACAGCCCCCACCACCACGAGAAACTGGCTCAGAGCCTAAGTTGGAGCTCCTGAGAGGGCGAGCTACAAGAGAATGAGACTGTACCTCTGGGGTCAGAAGGGGGGAGCTGCCTCAGGCCAAGGGAGCCAGGGATCCTGGGCTGGGCAGCCTCTGGCCCAGCTGGACACACGCCATCCTCCACCCACTGTGCTCTACTATACTTGCTGATCACTGCCTGGGTCCTTCCTGAAGTCTATAACCTACTCCCCAGTGGGGTCTCCATCCTCAACCCCAAGAGGCTGCAGCACGCCTCTTCTTCCATAAGTTTCTCCTCTGCATTTCTTTTTTGTTTGGTTTGTTTGTTTTTTGAGACAGAGTCTCACTATATAGTTCAGGCTGGCCTTGAACTCAAAATGATCCTCCTGCCTCAGCCTCTCAAGTACTGGGATTACAGGCGTGCACCGCCAGCTTTCCTCTGCGTTTCTAAGAGTGGGCACTCCAGGTCCTCCTTGCTCTCTTGCAGTTCCTTGGCCGGGTTGTGCTTCCTTCAGACTCCTCTGCCTCTGCCTCTGCCCAGGGTTCTTTCTCTACTGTTGCCCTGAAGATCACACCTACTCTATGATTTTGACCACCAGCTCTGCCCCAGTCACCTCTGAACTATCAGCCTTACTGCTCTCTGGAGCACCAGACAATGAATCCACCTGCTCTTTTGCAGCTTTATCTGGAAATTCCAAGTCCCCTCACTGTACGCACACCCCGCCTGGATCAGTGATCCAGTGGTCTCCCAAGGCAGGTTTCTTCTCTGCCTCCATTCTCACATCCAAAGACTACCTGGCCTGCTGAGTCCATTCGCACACCACTGCCCCAGCTCAGACCCATCCCGTCTCCTTGGATCATGGCAACCAAGTTACTCAGCGCCAAACCCAAACCCTAACGTCCACTCACATGCTAATGGCCAGCCAACACTGAGGGAACTTGCCAGATACAAGCTGGACTCTGTCTCCTCCCTTCCTATCTTCCCCGACCCACCATCCCACATCCAAGAGGGCTACCTTGGCCTTGGTAAATAATGGTAAATTCTCATTTAAAATTCATGACTGTAAAGAATCATTCATTTATATAATTAAATGTATATACATATACCTATATGTGAATATATATAAGAATATATATACACACACATGATTGAGATTATTTTTCTTAAAACTTAGCTGCTTCTATGAGCAGACAAGTAACAAATACAAGTTAAAAAGAAACTTCAAAAATGACCAGTGACACAGTTTATTTGGCACTTGTGAGCTCATGGTGATTTTACACCAGGGACACACAGACTGTCATGCTTACAGGACTGACTTAAGTACTTAAATCCATATTTCCTGACACTTCACACAGAGCACTGGGACACCCAGGGTTCTGCCCCTAGCACAAAGCTCAACTCTTCTGCCCAACATCCTGGAGGCCTTCACAATTCAGTCCACCACTCTCATACCTGGGGGCTCCACCTTGGCCAGTACTTTCAGTCTTTCTGGGGGTGCATGCATGGCTGCCCACCCACGCCCACCTGCACCAGCAGCAGCAAGCCCTGGACCTCTAGCACAAAGCCCTCCTGGGATGTCCCCTGCCAAAGGACTACTGTGTTTGGAGCAGAACATCGATGGTTGCTTACACTGTTGGCACTGCTCATTTTGCAACCACCTCCACCCTGGCTGGGCCCCATGGAGGCAAGGCCTCCTCCAGACACCCCCAACCCCCGCCCAGGTGCAGCCCAAGTGCACAGCAGAAGAACTCAGTGCTTGAAAGACTGCATGGAGGAGGGGCAGCAGGTGCAGACCCTGGAAACCCAACCCCAGAGCACATGGTTGTTCGGGATGGAAAATCCCATGTAAGGGCCACTGCACACACCATGGAAACCTTCCACCCCAGACCTGCCGCTCCAGGAGGCCCAGGATCAAGATAGTGACTGGTCCACACTGGCCTCTGGGCAGTCACTGACCCTAGGAATCTAGACACAGCTCAATGCTGGCTCCTCCTCTCTCCTTCACGGTAAGGGATTTGCCCCTTGCAATGCTGCTTCCCAAACACAGTTGCTGAGCAGCCCCAACCTCCCCCCACCCACCCCGCTCGCTCGCTCGCTCGCGCTCTCTCTCTCTCTCTCTCTCTCTGTAACTTGAGTTCTCCGTCTGGGTTAATCTATAACCTCAGTGGTCAAGCCTCAGTGAGCAGCAACACGGGGCACGTGAATGGAGGTGGAGGTAAAGGTTGCTGACCATTTCAACCACAGTTGTGGCCCCGGGCGGTTCTGAATTTTCAAGGGCCGTATACCTCAGCGCCCATGTAGTGCAATGGGGCTGAAGGAAAAGGGAGACTAAACTCAGGGCACACAGGTCTGGCTCCAAAGAGAGGGGGAGAGAGGCAGGTGCAGCGGACAGGCTAAGCAGTGTTTCTGACCTTTCCAACTCCAGAGTGATGGTGGGACCCCAAGTCCCCGCGGCAGGTGGAGGCAGAGACAAAACACCTCTGGAGCACGTTCACTCAAAGTGGCCATTGGCCCTAGACGCCGAACTCCACTCCCCTGCGCACGCTCACAAACACCCACGCGGTACGCTGCGCTCCCCCGGGCTTACCTGGCTGCGGCCGGACAGCGAGAAGGTGGCGTGGCTGGAGAAGCGTGCGGTGCCCAGGCGGGGCGCGCGGTTCGGAAGGCCAGGCGCAGGCGGGGGACTGGGCGTGTCGGGCACGGGGAACAGCCCTGTCGCCAAGCCCAGCGCCTCCACCTGGCGCGTCAAGCGCTCGAGCTGCGCCTGCAGCCG
Source organism: Heterocephalus glaber (assembly GCF_000247695.1). The sequence goes on along the minus strand of NW_004624786.1, from coordinate 7,174,762 downwards.
CTGATTGTCGCGCTGCAGCTCCGCCACGGTGCGCGCCAGGGGCCCAGCCAGGCTCAACGCCTCGGCTACGCGCCGCTCCACTCCGCGCTGCAGCCCCTGCATGTCCTCGTGCAGCGCGCGCACCGCGCCCTCCAGCGCCGCCTCGTATCGGCCCAGCGCCTCGCGCACGGTGCGCGCCTCCTCAGCGTCCAGGGTGGACTCCATGGCCCAGCAGGGTGCACGGACCTCGGAGCCGGCGCGGGACAAGAGCGGTCTCTAGCTCTTCGGTTCTGTGCACCTACTGGTGGTCGGCTGCTGGCTTAACCCGAGAGATGGCCGGAGGGGCGGGGTGGGGCGGGGGGGGGCGGGCCCCGAGCCCCGGGAATGGCCTTCGCGCAGGGGGCGGGGCAGAGGGGCGGGTCCTTCCCTCCGCGGGCACCCCGTCTCTGGCGACCTGTGCCAAGATGTGGGATGCGGGACCCTAGGCGCGGATGAAGAGCGCTCTCGCCTTTCCTCTTCTGGGCTGCGGAGCCTTGGAGGAAGTGTCGAGTTAGAGCCCCGCTTGATCCCGGAGGAGCGATGTGGCTTGAGGGAGGGGCTGCTGACCCACCGGAAGAAGGCCTGGCAGTCAAGTGGACAACACCGAGGGTTGGGCATTACTTCTGGACTCTCGCTCGCGGGGCCCGGCCGGATTCTGTTGGGCGTGAGGACTCCACTGCTCAGAGAAACCTGAGAGCAGCAGCGGTGGCAGCCCTCAGAACTGCTGTCCTGACCCTCACCCTGTGCCTGTCACCACTCGGTTCTCACATGCATGTATTCACCTGTGGGACTTTCGCCTGGAATTTCTTGCACCTGTTATAAAACCTCAGGAGAAGACAGGTGGTGAAGTCCCCTCCCGCTCTCTGCAACTGCCTCCACACACACATGCGCGCACACACACACACACACACACACACACACGCACACAGTAGCAAAATCTTTGCACTCTTCTCACCAGTATAAAGACTCCAAGCTCAACCAGGGGCCCCTGCCAGGGCACTGAGGCAAGGCTGAGGGCAGACAGGAAGGAGTGTGCTAGGGCAGAATCTTCAAATCCTTCCCTGGGCCGCTTGGGGAGTAATCTCCTGCCGCCCCACCCCCATCCCCAACCCCCCCGTACAGCAGCAGCCCCAGCAGCCGCTCAGTCACGGCCTCTACCCAAAGGTGGAAACTCCTGCCTCTATTCCCTTTTTTCATTCCTGGTCCCAGATAGTCCCCCCCGTTCCAAACCCGCACACACAAACCCTAACCATCACAAGAAAAAGGAAGGATAGAAACAGTTGCTGCTTTAGGATGATGGGATAATGAACACTATAAAACTGATCTCCGATAAAAGTGAAAACATCTCACCCTTTGTGCAAAAAGACTTTTCTAATTAGCCTTCTCTTTCCCAGGCCTGCCTCCCCTGAAGAAGGCTGAGAGGCTGGGCAGGCACAGCCAGATGGCTCGCAGAGAAGAGAAGGCTGAAGGCTTGTTCCTCCCGTAATTGTGTTCAGTGTTCAGCTAACAGACCTTCCTAGCCTGGCCTTCTCTCCCACAAAGGAGCTGGATCAGCCTTACTGCTGATCATTACCCCCCTCCCCAAGTGGGGACAGGAAGGAACACTGGTTTACCTAATCCAAGGAGCTTTCCAGCAATTATTTCATGAGAAAGTCAGTTGCCAAAAGGCATGCATGTTGCGTGTGTGTGTGTGTGTGTGTGTGTGTGTGTGTGTGTGTGTGTGTGTGTTCCAAGTAGCCATCTGGACAGAGTGAGCCGAATTGTTTCTCCAGGTGGAATCTTTGAGAGAGACTTTGAGAGCCACTGCTATAGCGGCTCTTTCCCAGCAGTGCTCATAGCCCCTACAGGTCTGGGCACAAGGATCTTGGAGTTTAATAATCCTGGACTCAGCCAGGGAAGCCCCTTCCCTTCCCTTGCCGGACCCAATTACAGAAGGGATGGCTTGGGAGGGCCTGGATGGGTCAGTCCCTGGTCAGCTGTTCTGTACCTGGGAAGTACCTGAACCAGCAGCACAGGCATGGGGTGGAGGGTGAGCAAGGGTCCAGCCTTTTCTCTCATCCTCCAGGAGACTGGGTCTCTAGGGCAGGAATGCTAACAGGGAAGAGGAGGTGACAGAATGTAGAGTCTCTAGTCTCCAACCTTAGATGAGCTATCTGATCCCTCCTGGACCACCCGAGAATACCTAGGGGAGCTGTTTGGGGGCAGGGCCAGATTCCTTCTGAGGCTAAAGTAGGGACTCTGCCAAGGGCAGAGATTGAGGCTGAGTGTGAGTTCTGGGAAGGCAGATGGTACAAGATTCAAACCATCCCACTTAGCTCCTTTCTCTCAGTAGTCAGACCACTGAGTCATTGTCTGACAGTGAGCCTAGGAGAGGAAAAAGAACTAACTGGGAGGGTGAGGACAAGAGTCAGAGGGGAGGGAGGGAGAGGGGGATTCTGGGGAGGGAAGGGCTGGGATGGAGGACTGGCACCACCCGGTGAGCTAGCTCCAAGACCGGGGAGCTCTAGCTCTGTCCCTGGCCCTTTCAGGCCCCTCCCCCACTCTCCTCCTCCTCAGCCCCTGCCCGGGACTGGACTGCGAGGGAGGTGAGGGCTGACGGGCCTGGCTGAACTCCCTCCACATTCACCAGCCCTGATGTCAGCTAGCGAGCGGAGACTGACCTCCCACCAAGCCAGGGGTTCAGGCGCCTGCCTTCCAGCTCTCCCTCACCTAGCTCTGACCCAGCTGCTGTCTGCAGGTCCCTGGCTCAGCTCTGGTTCTAGGATCCAAGCAGGATGTGGATAAAACTTCTCAAGTCCCCCTGCCAGTCACCTCACAAAATCAAATCCCTGCCAGGCAAAAACCACGAAGTTGGGAAAGTTGAAGTCACAGGCCAGGGAAACTAAGATCCTGAGTGGGAAAGGGACCAGCCTAATGCCACTCAGCAAGGCAAGCAAAGACATGACTGGAACTCAGGACTCTGCCCTAGATTGTGGTACCTTTTTTTTTTCTCACACAGTAATCCCAGATCTCCAATCAGAGCAACAGATTTGCCAGTTCTGAGCAGCTCTCCCTCCTCCCCAGGCTGGCTGGAAGCTCAACTCAGCTCCCTGCTCCTCAGTGGAGGAGCTCTTCTGCCTAGCACCAATCCTCTACCTTCTGCACCCTGGATCCACATGTGTGGGTGCACGTACATGCACCTGCATGCATGCCATCCACAGAAAGAGGGGCTGTCTGTCTCAGCCATTAGTCTTCCCCACACACGGTGTGGAAATTGGTTTAAGTAAGTGTTCCAAAAATGTTGAGTGATTGGCTGGGTGTGGTGGTATACACCTGCAATCCCAGCACTCAGGAGGCTGAGGCAGGAGGATCACTGAGAGTATGAGGCCAGCCTGGGCTACATAGTGAGTTCAAGGCCAGCATGGACTATGTAGTGAGACCCTGTCTCAAAAACAAACAAACAAACAAATGTTGGGTGATTGGATGTCTGGGAAGAAAGGACTCAGTGGCAAACCATAGGGCTGGGTGGACCATGGGAGATACAGAAGGGAGAGAGGCAAGGATGGCACTGAAATTCTGTCTTAGGAATATTAGGGTACCACTCACTCAAATGAGTCACAGAGAAGGTACATTAGAGGGAATTGTGAGCTGTGGGAGCTCAAAGGCAACAGGTGATCTTATCGGGGGCGCTCTGCACACTGCTGCTAGGAAGGACTCAGATTGGAGGGTCATGGGCCAGGGAGGCGCATTATCTGTCAGGTCCTGATTACCCTGTCACACTCCCCACGGAGGCCTCAGTTTTCTGGGGCAGCTAACAGGACTGACAGTCAGGCTTCACAACTGCAAAGATCTATGCAGTAAGCCATGCCCCATGCCTCATGGTCTGCAGCTGCAACTGCCCAAAGGGAGCCCATCAGCAAGGCCTCAGCAGGGAAGCACACTCCACTACTCCTGGCAAGCATACCATCCCCCGCTCCCCCTCCCAAATCCTGAAATCCAGCCTCTGGCCCTGGAAACTATTACCTCCTTAGGAGATCCATGGGGTGGGGACACAGAGCTTACAGTTATCTTTTCCTGCCAGGTTTCTGGCTTCAGGAGCCAAAAGCAGTAAGATAAGAAGGGAGGTAGAAGAGGTGGTGGAAGCTACACAGGAGCCATTCAGGGAGGCCCCAGAGTGGACAGGTCCTAGAGTCCCAAAATCTCATCTCCAGCCAAGACCCAGGGAAGCACCCAGGGTGCATCTCTGTGCTCTTCCCCATAGCTCTGCCTGGAACCCTCAGGGAGTTGAGAAGAGATTCCTGACCCCTGGGGGACACCAACTCCCCCCACCAGACCCGCCTTCAAACACCATTCCTTCTTTCCAGCGGACACTCTGCCCAGAACTTGTGTATGTTTTTAATGTTCATCTTTTCCCCGTCTATCTGAAGGGTGTCTGGGTGTCTTAGTTATTTTTCTCATTGCTGAGACAAAACACTCAACACCTAAAGTTAAAGGAGGAAAATTTTATTTAGCTTACAATTCATAGAGGTTTCAGTCCAAGTTGGCTGGCTCCAAGCCAGAGTGGCACATGGCAGGGGGCCATTGCAGAGGAGAAACAGTTCATTCCACAAAGAAGACAGCAAAAGCAAGCAAGGGACCTTAACAGCATATTTCTGCCCCTTTTATCTTATCTAGACTACTTAGGGTAGATAGCACTCACACCCTTAATCCTAGTGCCCTTAAGCCTAGTATTGCATCATGAATCAATCCCAGCTTCACACACTCTAGATCCAGCTACCTCTGAAAAAGCCCCACCTATGACTGCACAGGATTTGGGGAGACATCTGGACACAAGCCATAACACTATGCATGCATCATACCTGCACATGCGTGTATGTATCTGGGTAGAAGAAAGAAGTGGAAATTAAGAATTCTACCATTGATTGCTGTCTTCAACTCCTGGGGCAGCCTGGCAGGACCTGGTGAGGCCAGAGTTCCTAGGGGCATCGCCTTCAGACACAGATGGACTTTGGGGGGACCATCAGAGGTTGGCTGGGGGTGGAGTCTGGCAGGGTGGCCCGCAGGTGCCAAGAAGAGCACAGCGGCATCCTCAGGGAGCCAGGGCCACGCTGTCTGGACCCGTGTTTTGTTCATACCCAGGTGCCCAGGCGGTGTGGCTCCAGGTGCGGGTGGCCCCAGGGGCCACCTGTTGAAGATGCTTCTCTCCCTTTGTGCCTGGGCTGTCCCTGTTGTGGGTCCACATGTTAGTAGCTGGTTAAAAAAAAAAAGAATTCTACCATCTGTGCACATGCATGTGGTGCTTCAGTATGTGCACATTCACACACATTTGCAGGAGGAATTTTCAATGCATTTGCTCATAGGTGGTGTGTGTTTATGTGCACACATATGTAGACATGCCTGCAGTACATAGGTAGTGTAGACATCAGGATGTGTCCTGCACAGCTGATACCTCCCACGTGCTTATATATATGTGACATGGATGCATGCATAGCTTTATATATATTAAATATTTGCATGTATATCATTGTGTGAGTGTGAGTTTGGACATACACTTTGTATCCCCCATCTTTGGCTGACTAGCCAGACCTAGAAGTGTCTCTAGAAAGCAGAAACCATGGGTGCGGTGGGATCTACTCTGCAGAGATTCTTCCACATCAAATTCTAATGATAGCCTTCCTTTAATTAGGGGGAAATAGAGAGCAGAGCTTCCTACCCTCCTGGGTCAACACGGGGCCCTCCTGACGCCAGTGGAGGAGGAATTTCCCACAGGCCTCTGCCTGAAGAACAAACACTACCCATTCCTGCCTGGAGAGGCCTGTGGTCCTCCCCTCAGAGGCAGGGGCTGCGCAGGGTGTGGGGTGGAGACAGCTGCTTCCAGCCCAGATAAGGCTGTTGGCCTCACATTTTCCATTTCCAGGATCCTCCCATTTGAGTCCCAGCCCCTAACCCCTGCCCCCGCCCCCGGGCCAGTCCAGCTTTCTGCACAGACTCACCCCAGCCCCCACCAACCCTGAGGACCAAAGAGCCAGAAGGGAAGACTGAGGTGCAGGGAGAACAAGCACTTGTCGAAAGCCTCTGGCCAGCTCCCTACTTGAGTTTGTCCTCGGTCTCTGGGGACCCAACAAGGGGATTCTGGGACAGGACAGTTCCAGCCTGGGTAGCCCCACAGCTTACATCCAGGCTCTGGGCCTCTGGAAACCTGCCCAGAGATGGGAAGAAGTAGGATAGCACTCCTCTTATAATACAGTCCCAGAATGCACACTGCTCTGCCCAGCCCAATCTAGCCACTCCAGCCCAGGGGACCCAAGACCCAAGGGGCAAGCCATCATTGTTTGGAGGATGACCTGGGCTTCAAACTCCGGCCTCCTTCTCTCTTCTGCTTCTCCCTACCCCCTCCACAAGGCCTGGGCCTGTTTCCCCTCCCAGAGAAGGGGCTGGGGGAGGGATTATTTATAGGGCCTGGCTCAGTGGCCTCCAGGACAAGAGGAGCCAGAGCTCCAGGGCTATGGCTTACCCGGCCTTCCCCAGGGGCCCCGCAGGACGGGCAGTGTCCGCTTTCAGCCCAGCAAAAGGCTGCGTCAGTCAGAGTGGGCGGTGGGGGTGGGGAGGCCAGGCCAAAGAAGGGGGCTGGGCTGAGGCCTGAGCCCAGGCCATCTGGAGCCCTTTGATGAGCTAGACCTTCTTAGAAGCATTTTGGAGACTAACTGGGGCTGGGCCGTATGAGGGAGGTTTCAGGGAACACTGGTCCTACTTAGGGAGGTCTGGAGATGTCACCTGGAGCCACTTCACCTACAAGCCCTGACAAAACTGTCCCACCTGGGTCCCTTCCCTCTAACCCCAGGCCTTAGGAAGCCACTCAAGATCCTTCCTGGCCAGGCCTCTCCTACTTCCCAGCCACCTTCTCTCAACAAACGTGAAACTTCCAAACTCGGTGACTGTGCCTGCACTGCTTACCCTGCCTGAAGGATCCCTTCTACTTGCCAAACTGTCTAATCTTCAGATCCCAGCTTCAAACCCCCCTCCTCTGGGAAACCTCCCTCACTCCCACTAACCCCATGATGCATTCTTTCCTTCTGTCCTCCTCCTCCAAGGAAGGCCCCAGCAGGTCTCTGTTTGGAGTGTGGCTGTGTGGCTCCCCCTCCTCCTCAGGTTAGGGGCTCCCTGAAGGGCAGGACCCTGGCTTGTCCATTCCTCTGTCCCCACTGCTCAGCTCCCCATCTCCATCAGCCAATGCTTATTGGAAAAGGGAATGAATGAATGAATGAATGAGTGAGTGAGTGAGTGGGTGAATGAACAGTGAACAGGTGACTGAGAGCAGAGGAGGGAAGGAAAGCAGGAAAGACCCTTTCTATGTCCCCTGACCCCAGGGTTACTTCTTGGTGTCCCAGTGGGCGGGAAGGTGGCAAGGGCAGCCTGGGCCAGGTCTCAGTGACATGGCCAGGCCCTGGGCAGCAGCCAGATCGGTCACTCTCATTCTTTCCAGATCACAGTTCCCCCAGGGAACAGTCCGGAACCTGACACTGGCGGGGGGGGGGGGGGGCAGCTGACCCCATGCAGGGGGAGGGCATGGAGAGGCCAGGCTCCAGTCCCCTGCTCCATGGACACCAACAACTTGAGGCCAGAGGTGGGGGTGCTGGACACACAAATGCACATCTACACCAGCCCCACCCCCAGGTCCCCATAAAGGGTCACACTAGTGGGGGGAGGAGGTCCTTGACTCTAGGCCATTCTGAACCAAACTCCTTGAAGACGCCAAGTCTCCAGAGGCTGGCTCCTTGCACTGCCACACTCCTGTGTCAGTTTTGAGTCACCCTGGCCCCACCTCCTAGTACCTTCCCTTGCAGACACCCTCTGGGCACCTCATTCTCTGTCTCTGCTCTCTGTGTCTCTTTCTTCACTCCCTCCTGTCCTGGCTCTCCATATTTCAATGTTTTTCTGTATTCTTTGTTCTCCCCTGGGCACTTTTACCTCCTCTTTCTCTCTCTCCATCTCTGCATCTCTCTGGACATGAAGAGTAAGAGTGGCATTTTAGCCCTTTGTTTGAAGGCAAGAGCCTTTTGTATGCACCTCCCTCTTCTGCAGGCCCCAGACCTGAAGTCTGCAGTGAAGGCAGTGGGTTGGGAGCAGGAGGGACTAGAACCTGCAGCCCAGGCCTCCTTTGACCCTTCAGGGCCTATGTCAGAGTCAGGTAGAGAGGACAAGGCAAAGCTGGTCTCAGGCAGGTGACTGTTGTCACTGGGCCAGCCCTGAGTCTGCTACTGTCCATCCTTCTTCTGGCTCCCTCTCCGCTCCCACCCCATGTACAAGCTAGTGGGTACACTCATGTACACACACAGCACAGAGTAGTGAAGAGCTCAGGACTCAGAACCCGGTCATGCCTCACCACTCCATGTCTCAGCATTTTTATCTGTGAAAATGGGGAACATGGTAATAGTATCTTTTCCCAGGATTGTTACAAAGATCAAATTAGTTCATGTTAAGTCCCTTGCAAACAAAGGGCCCTGTGTCTTGTGCATACTGACTTTATACCAAGTCATCCCCTCCCTATCCACAGTCTCACCTTCTGAGATTTTATGTAACCATGGTAAAGAAGGACGAGAGGCAGAGTACAGTAAGATATTTGAAGGAGGAAGAAAGAGAGAGAGAATGTTCACATGAGTCTTATTATAGTATAATAATTATTTTATTTTATTGTTGTTAATCTCTTATTGTGCCTAATTTACAAATTAAATTATTTCATAGGTATGTATGTACAGGAAAAATATAGTATATACAGAACTGAGTATTATTTGGCGTTTCAGCTACCCACTGGGGGTCAATGGAATATGTCCCCACACAAATACGGGAAGACTGCTGTACCCTTATATAAAATAAAGTCTGGGGTATAGTTCAGCTGTAGACTAGCCTAGCATGCTCATGGCCCTGGGTTCAATTCCTAGCATTGAAAAAGAAAAGAAAAGATAAAAAAAGAAGTTCTTTTCACCTAGATCCTGTTGCCTCAGGCTGAGCTGGACTCTAGTCCCCAGCAGGCCTGAACAGGCTTGCTGTGAGCAGTTGCACACCAAGCAGAGGGATAACACACAGCTCTGAGGTATGTGCATTTCTATGGAACAACATTAGCTAACGGAAACTGTATCACAAGTAGAAAAATCACATTCCTTCTGCTTAAAGATGATTGAAACTGGATAAAGAAGATGTGGTTTTTTTATAAAATGGAGTACTACTCAGCCATAAAGAATGAGAAACTAGACACATTTATAACCAAATGGATGCATAGTGAGGCCATACTCATAAGTGAGAGAAATAGGACACACATGTGTGAATACCGAATAGTTTCTCTAGTGTGAGAAACTAAAAGTGTAAATAAGCATTAAAATGATTAAAAAGAATAATTGATAATTTGAAATAGGAAGAAAAGGTCCAAAGGTGTAGGGGTGGTAGGAGGGGAAGGGGAAAGGAAAGGAGGGAAAGGAAAAATTATGAGAAAAGAAAAAAAATGGAAATGAAATCTATGTAAATAGGGAAGGGTGGAGGGGGTGAGGGGCGCACAGGTAATGGGGAAAAAATAAGAACCAAGATACACCATGTACAGGTACAAGCACCCAATGATAAATGTAAATGTATTGTTTACCTAACATGTACAAATAAAAGAATTTAAGGGAAAAAAAGATGATTGAAACCATATTCTGCCCCAAACATATAGATATAATAATTTAAAAGTTAATGATCGGGCCAGGGATTTAGCTCAGTGGTTTCCTTGCCTGCTGTGTAAGCACACACACAAAAAAGTAAATGATCACAAAACTATGATTAATAGCAAGAGAGGGACTTCTTCTTAAAAGAAGGAGACACAAGCCCTCAGGGGACAGAAGGCAGCTCTCTGGGAGTTAGGAAGAGAGCAGGGCTGAACTTGTAGAGTGTGGGCCACAGCAGAGTTGCCCAGCAGGGCAGGGACCTGAGCTTGGCTGGCATTGAGATCTATGCTGCCAGTTGTTGAACATAAACCAGAGCAGCTACATCCGCTCTCCAAGGTCACAGCAAAAACCAAGCCACATGCTTGCGGTTGAGTCCTCAGTGAAGCCACCACCTCAGGGGAGCTGTCTCAGAAATGTAGCACTCACATGAGGTGGAGTCCACAGTAGACACTGCTGAGAAAACCCCAGAGACTGGAGCTCAGCCCAATACATACCCAGCTGAGGCCACTAGCAGATGGCCTTGAGCTTTTACAGAATCTCCAGATAACCTCAAAACCAAGAATCACAGAGCACTGAGGGAGACCAACACTGTGAATGCAATCAAACTCTGCAAGCAGAAGAACTGAGGGCTGAGGGGAAAAAGTCTAAAGGCAATTTTTAAAAATGTGTTAAATTATCTTTAAAGTCCTCAAAGAAATAAAGAAGTGATAACAATATCAAACAAGAAAAGGAGGTCATGAAATAAGAACAGGAAAAATCTCCAAGATTTCATTAGAAGTCTGGAGAATTAAAACTACAGTAAAACAATAAAGCTCCAAAAGATGGGCTGAATATCTCACTGAATACAGCTGGAGAAAGAAATAATGAATTAGAAGTTTGAATTGAGAAAATCTCCAGGAACACAGCACTAAAAGATCAAGAGATGGAAAATATGGGGGCAGGGTTTAGAAATAGATCCAGCTGGAACAGTTAGAAATAACAGCTGAGTTGAGAGGCAGATACATAAATTAGGCTGAAATGCTACTCTAATTGTCATTATACCTTCCTAGAATCAATTACCTTTTGATGACCAAGACAGATTGAAATTGTAATGGACATATATGAGGCAGACAATTTGTTTAGAATATCTAGATACAGCAAGTGAATAGAATTCTTTCGTACTTATTACTTGGATTTGCTTATTGCTTGCATTTTTCTTTTTAGCTTTGCCTCTCTCCTGCTGCACTCAGCTTCATCATCAGAGAAAAACAGAAGTGTACTGCTTGAAAAGGACACAATGATGAGGGCTCCTAAAGGGAAAGATGAAACAATTTCTAAGAAAATGCCAGAATTGGAAGTGGAAGACTTTCCACTATTGGATATTGCAAAGAATATGCAGAATGGTGCATCTTCAGGGTCTCTGCTAGCCAAAAAAAAGTGACCCATTCCAAAAATAACATGATCATCTGGTAGAAGAGGGTTGCTAGGGCAGGTTTATCTGATTCACCACAGGTACCTGAAGGAAAAGAGGTGAAATTAGAGGAATTAATTGACTCTATATAGTTTCTAACATCTTCTTAACAAGGAACCAGATTCCTGTACACCTCAAAAACATGATAACTTAAATTAAGATTTAGTGGAGAAAAGCTACTGAAATGGAAGACAACAGAAGTACATAACCAATTTAAATGGATACTGAACATAGAGAGGTATTGCCAGAAGCCTTACCTATGATGCACTATCAAAGAGAATTTAGCACGGCCAGTTTTTTCGTAGATTTTGCTCAAAGAGAGAGCTGTTCTGGACTGCCTCAAGGATATGCCTCAGAAACAGTCTTATACAGAGTTGGGGGTTTTTTTGGTGCCGGGGATCAAACTCGGGTCCTTGCGCTTGCGAGGCAGGCGACAGAACCACTGGGCTAAATCCCCGGCCCAGAAACAGTCTTATAAAGTAGGTGAACCCCCAAAAGAAGATCAGTCAGATTTGTTCAATAAGAAAATAATTCGGGGGAGGCAGTGAAGCTCAGCCGGTCCCAGCACCCGGAAGGAAGCTCCCCCGCTGCCATCCCAGGCTCCTAGGGCAGTGAAGCTCAGCCAGTCCCAGCACCTGGAAGGAAGCTCCCCTGCTGCCATCCCAAACTCCTAGGGCACAGAAGTTGAGCCGCGTGGGCGCCAGAAGCACCGCCCCCCTCCGTGCAAATGAGAAGACGCATAAACAAGCCTCCAAAACAGACTTCTGGATCACCTACAGCAACCCCAAGGGGAAACGAGATGAGACACTCTGATACTCAACCACCTGGACTCTCTGAACTGGCAACAAAAGAGGATCTGGGAAAAATGAAATCAGAAATAATTACTCAGATAACAGC
>NW_004624786.1:7134170-7159908 GCF_000247695.1 Heterocephalus glaber | reverse complement strand
AGAGACTCATGTAATGGTACAAGATCCCAATGATGAATGTAACTGTATTGTATACCTAAAATGTACCAATAAAGTTAATGGGGAAAAAAATATATATATATAAAATTTAAAAAACAACAAAAAAGAAAATAATTTGGGAGCAAGATTTAGAGTGTACAGCCTTATCAACCAACCTTCCAGAAACTAGCCACACAGAGACATTTTTCCCTTCTGTACACAATAGGATCAGTGTGATGAATAGAAGTAAAGACAAATATATTAAAATATCAGGCCAGCTGTGCATGGTGGTGCACACTTGTAATCTCAGCATTCAGTAAGTAGACTGAGGCAGGAGGATCAGCATGAGTTTGAGGCCAGCCTGGGCTACATAGTGACTTCAAGGCCAGCCTGAACTACATAGCAAAGCCCTGTCTCAAAAAAAAAGATGACTCACATTCACTTTCTTATAATGAAACTTCCATGCATAAAACTATGTTATGGGACTCTTTTCAAATATGAAATGAAATTAGTTCTAAAAGTCTTAAGGATATGCATTTTGGCATATTGCATAAAACTCTTCCAGAACAAGTTGATCACCTAGGTCTTAATAGCTCTAGTAGTTCAGAGACCAATTTTTAAAATTTGAATCAAATAGGTTCCCATGCACTGTGACATTTTTCAGGATGATGTTGTTGAAGAAAGACAGGCTGGTCTAGAATCAGACTTCAACTCACAGGCTATTCACAGTAGTTAAGAGGCTCAAAAGGAATCTCTTTTCAAAAAAAGGGAAGAGCTGGGCATGGTGAGAAGCTGAGGCAGGAGGATCACCATGAGTTTGAGGCCAGCCTGGGCTAAACAGTAAGTTCAAAGCCAGCCTAAACTACATATCGAGACCCTATCTCAAAAATGGGGGGGGGGACCTTACTTCTCTAATCCTGAAACACTTGAAAGATGCAAACCCAGATTTGAGTCCTGTACCCCAAAACATGCAAGCAGATACAGTGTATGCATCACTTTTTGGACACTAATGATTTGCTCATTGACTACGCACATGTCCCTCATTCATAGGAAAAGGTCTCTGTCACCACTAATTAAGTTTTCTCTAGTAGAACAAAAATTGAGGACCGCAGTACCATGTAGTCTTGGAGAATCTTGTAGTCTTAGAGAACTTCTACATAATTTAAAAGAAGAAGAAATCATGAAAAAGGGCCTTGATACAAAAGAATCTCTGACTTGACAAACCTTGCAGTACCCAGTGCACTTAAATTGAAGCTGCCACAGAATAGAAAATGATTTGTAACTTAAATACATGTTAGAAGTGTAACACTGTTTTTCAAAGATGTAAAAGATCCTAAATACCAAAAAGAAAGAAAGAAAAAATGACTGAGGACTTTCCAGAAATAAAAAAAAAAGAATTCTTAGATTTGAAAAAAATTTTCTTCACATGCTAAGCATGATGAACAAACAAAAATTTATTTCTAGTTTCACATTTTAGTAAAACTGAAGAACACCAAGGATTAAGAAAAAATCCTTTATCGGGCTGGGGATTTAGCTCAGTGGTTCCAGCACCTGCCTCGCAAGTGCAAGATCCCGAGTTCGATCCCCGGTACCAAAAAAAGAAATCCTTTATCCACATTCCAAAATAATCAGTGACAGTATATCACACTTCTTGTGGAAAATAAGTCTGGGAGAAGTTTCCCATTTAGTAGTTATAGGTTATAAAAACAATTTAGGGAGAAACATTCACTTTGTTATTTTGAGCATTGGTATGTCAGTATGCTTACCTAATGTTTGGTAAATGTAGTAAAATGTGTGTGTGTGCTAACGCGTGTATGTGTCATTGCCATTGATCTGATGTCTTATGCTGCAATTTTTTTTAAAAACTTGAATGTTCTTAAATTTTTATGTTTAATAAAATTATCTCTTTAAAAAAAATAAAAAATTAAAAAATCCTAGTACCATGGAAAAAGTAGATTACCTCAAAACAAGGACCAAGGATCTGACATCAGAGTCTTCATTGGCAACAATGCAAAGAAGAAAATAAAACAATATTTAAGAGAGAAAGGAAAATAAACTTGAAATTAGAGTTGTATACATAGCTACACAATCCTTCAAGAGTAATGATAAGTTAAATATATTCTCAGACATCACTTCAAAGAAAAAACTGAATCTAGAAAGAAGCAGTGATTTGAAAGAAGCAATAATGAACAAATGAATCAGTTAAACATGTTAGAAAAGCTAAATACCTACTGACTGTGATCATTAACTTTATGTTCAGTTGCTGGTGCTAACACTGCAGCACATAGACATTGGGAGGGCAGGGGATGGAGGGCAGTCAAGGGCATCGTGCACTGGACCCTGCCGGGATCCTGGCTCACATAGTCTTGGCTCCACCTCTGACTGCAGCCAAAGCTGCAGCCAAAGTTCCTGAAATGCTCACAACAACAAGCTTTCACCTTAGGTGAGATTCAATTTCTGCTTCAGGACTTATGCAGTTAATGCCTCCAGAGGCAGCCCTCAACCCACGGGGATGGGAGCTGATGGATAAATGCTTCCCTCACTCATTCTCCAGACAGGCAATTACAAGAAGTCTTCTATACGTGCCTCAGGAGGTGTCCAGTGGAATTGAGCCCAAATTGCCCACAGTAGAGAACCCAGGGACACACTCATGTTGGCGACCTTCCCACCCCACTCTCCCAGTGCCTCTCTCCAGCTCCACACCATTACTTTTCACGTGAACTTTCCATATACAAGACCTGACTCAGCCTTTGATTTCAAAATAATTCTAAGCTAAGACACTCAGGTTCTTGTCTTCTTTGAGAGAATCAGAGAGCCATAGTTTAGTTTTTACTAAGTTATAATTTACATCCATTAAATGAATCTTATGAATATAAACCCAGAAAGTTTTAGTGTGTCCACAAACCTGTACAACCATCATCTCTAATTCCAGAACATTTTCATCATCCCAAACAGAAACCTTGTAGCTATTAGCAATCACTGATCTCCCTCTGTCACCATGGATTTGCCTATTCTGGACATTTTATATAAATGGAATTATATAATATGTGGTCCTATGTGACTGACTTTTTTCACCTGGAGTAATGTTTTCAAGGTTCATCCATGTTGTAGCATGCTTCAGTACTTTATTTCTTTCTATGGATAAATAATATTCCCTTGTATGACAGAGCAAAATATTAAACAACCAGAAGCACAATTAACCAATGATGGATGTATCAATCATATTTTTATTTGTAGTGAAATACACATAACATAAAAATCACCATTTTAACCATCTCTAAATCTATAGTTCAGTAGTTTTAAGTATATTCACATTGTTGTACATCCAATCTCCAGAACTTTCTAATCTCACAAAATAGAAACTCTATATTCATTAAACAACTCCCATTTTCCTCTCCCTAGTTTCTGGAAACCACTATTCTATTTTCTGTTATTATGAATTTGACTACTCTAGGTACCTCAAATAAATGGAGTCATATAATATTTGTCTTTTTCTTTTTCAGTACTGGGGATTGAGTCCAGGGCCTTGAACATGCTAGGAAAGCACTGTACTACTGAGCTACATCCTCAATGCTTTCTTTTTTTGAGACAGGATCTCACCAAGTTGCCCAGGCTAGCCTCAAATTTACAAGCCTTGTCTCAGCCTCCAGAGTAGCTGGGATTACAGGCATGGGCTGGCATGCCTGGCAAGATTTCTTTTTTGTAACTAGCTTATTTTACTTAGAAAAGTGTTCTCAGGCCAGGTGTGGTGGCATACACCTTTAGTCCCAAATCTTGGGAAGCTGAGGCAGGAGGCTCACTCGAGCCCAGAAATTTGAGTCCAGGCTAGGCGACATAGTGAGACCTTCATTTCAAAACCAACAGTAACATTATCCCACTGGGCAGTGTGGGTACCATGAGCAACATAGGACTGAATTTGGATGAGGTAGCTGCTCTGATCCAGAAACTGAATTCTGACCCTCAGCTTGTACTTGCCCAGAACATCAGGACCACCCGTGACCTGCAGGACATCTGTCTGAAAAGGGCCACTGTGCAGGGTGCACAGCATGTGTTCCAGCATGTTGTTCCTCAGGAAGGCAAGCCAGTCACCAACCAGAAGAGCTCCAGGTGATGCTGAGTCTTTTCTTGTCTGGGTGTTATGAGACTTCTGTTCATGAAAAAATTAAATATTGAAGAATTTGAGTTTAGTCAATTTTACTTTTTTGTGGGGGGACTAGGTCAAATGCTACTATTTCTTCTTGAATGCTTTTGTGGACACAGCCCAGAAAAAGGACCTTTAGGATGGGAGGCTGGTGTAGTATTTGCTGAGGAAGCCTACAAATGATGGTGGGCAGTGGGATGTGCTTGTCAGTATTTTTTTTAAATATAGGGGCCAGGGATTTAGCTCAGTGGTTTCGCCGCCTGCTGCACAAGCGCAAGGACCCAAGTTTGATCCCCAGTACCCAAAAATAAAAAATAAAATAAAATAAAATATGTTGTTGTTCTCCAGAAATGCTTCCCTATAACAGAGACCAAGCAAGAGGATGAATGATATTCTGAATCACAAGATGAGAGAATTCTGAGCCCAGGATTTAGCTCAGTGGTTCTGTTGGCTGCCTTGCAAGTACAAGGTCCTGAATTTGATCCCTGGTACCCACCCCCAAAAAAAGAGAATTCCGTATACAACTATAGAACCTAGAAAGGAAACTAAGGGAAAAGTCTCCGCTACAAAGGATGCCACGATGGAGGAGATATTCCGAGTGGTGTGCAGCTGTTCAGGTAATCCACCAGACACATTCACCTGTCAGTATCGAGGCAAAGATAAAAATTATCACAAGATTGGTCCCATAACACCCCGGGAGTTTTACAGGGAACATGTCAAACCACTCTTCAGTATAGGAGATAAGATTTGTTTCATGAATGA
Organism: Heterocephalus glaber; assembly: GCF_000247695.1. The sequence continues at coordinate 7,155,008 of NW_004624786.1, read as the reverse complement.
TCCATGACCCTAGCACAAGTACAACAAACTTTACACTGCAGACTACCTGAGCAATATGGTTGGAGGGAGAAGAACTCTGTTTAACAACTAGCCCATTGACTTCTTGAAAAAGATGGTTGCTACTTCCATCAAAGATGAAGAGGCTGTGTGGTTTGGCTGTGATGTTGGAAGACACTTCAACGGTAGCTGGGCCTCAGTGACATGCATGTCTATGACCATGAGTTGGTGTTTGTTGTCTCCTTGAAGAACATGAATAAAGCTGAGAGGTTGTCTTTTTTATGAGTCCCTTATGACCCACACCATGACGGTCACTGCTGTCTCGGAGAAGGATGATCAGGATGGTGTATTTCTGAAAAGGAGAATTTTTGAGCTGAAGACCATGGACACAAAGTTACCTGTGCCTGACTGACAAGTGATTCTGAGTATGTCTACAAAGTGGTGGTGGACAAGAAACAAGTCCCAGAAGATGTGCTGGCTGTGTTAGAGCAGGAGCCCATTGTCCTCTCGGCATGGGACCCCATGGGGGCTTTGGCTGAGTGACACCGCCTCCAGCTCTTTCCTCCTCCCATGGAACCTGATATAGCTGCAAAGGACAGACGGGACTGAAGCCAAACTTACACAGGTGACTGTGTGTTCCCACAGGACACAGTCAGACTTGGATTTCCAGCCTCCGCCAGGAACCTTTTTGGGGAAGTGTGCTTTATGCTGAAACAAAATATTCATAAAGAAGAAAACCAGGAAAAATCAGGTCATGTTATCTACTCTCCTCATCTCCAACAGCTCAGGATCGCTTAGCATTTTAATCAGATGTAATTGTCTTAACCCCATCAAAAAGGTCTTCAGTGTGTGTTGTAATAAGACAGGAGAGGATGAGCATCCCAGGTGTCTGCAGAGGAAAGAGCCCCAAGCTCCTGGTTGCTAGAGTACAGTGCGGGAGGGGTGCCTATGACTTGAGCTCTCAGGGCTCCATGTGGCTTCAGAGACTGCACCCTTCTTAAATGGCAGTCACGGAATTCAATGTTTTCAAGGCAATTTCTCGTGCCTCTTACAGCCCAAGCACAGGAGGAGGTTGATCAGATCTGACATGATTCCTTCCTGTTCTGAAATGTGGGGGTGCAGCTGTGTGCGTTGGGTAAAATAGAGGTTTAGAGAAAGTAGGAAAGAAGACAACCAAAACCTTATCATCACCTTATCATGATCTCAGTTGTAATCAGTAGAGGGAGCTCTGGCGAAATGGTTTAACTTTTGCCTCTGCACTGGGGGTTGGGGGCAGGAGAAGATGATATTCATATTATTCAACTAGATGGTACTGAGAAGGTTTTGCTAAATGAGAATTTAAAACAACAACAACAACAAATAGAACAGAATAACGTCCTCAGGGTTCATCCATGTTGTAGTAAGGAACATATATCTTTCCTTTTTAAGGCTGAACAATATACCATTGTATGTTGCTACAACATTTGGTTTGATGTATTATCAGTCAGTGGAAACTTCGCTTGCTTCCACCTCTCGGTTGTTGTGAATACTGCTGCTATGACCATTTTTCATTCTTGTCGATATTATTAATCTTAGCTAATGTTATGGCATATAATGTTTACATTAATTGAGGTTATTAGGCTCCTGTACATGGCTCATCTTTATTCTTCTTGTTTGTTTACTTGTTTGTACCAGGGATCAAACTCAGGACTTTGCGCTTGTGAGGCAGGCAGGGGAACCACTGAGCTAAATCCTGGCCCATATCTTTATTTTCCTTATTTCCCCTTCCCCTCCTCCTCACCCTTCACACTTTTTCCCTTGGACTACTTCCCTATTGCAAGAGATCCATCTCCTTGTCTCCTTCTATCCATTCTTTATTATTGTCTTTGTACTTTGCCTCACTCAAATAAGAGATACCAAATGATATTTAAACTTGTGTATCTGCTTTATTTCACTCAACATTATATTTTCCAGGTGCACCCATTTTCCTACAAATGTCTCAAATCTGTTATTCTTTATAGCAGGGTAGTATTCTGTTATATATAAATACCACATTTAAGGGCCAGGGATTTAGCTCAGTGGTTTCATCGCCTGCTGCACAAGCACAAGGACCTGAGTTCGATCCCCGGTACCAAAAAAAACCCCAAAAACATTGCAGACTGGTTGGCTAAATACCACATTTTCTTGATCCAATTATCTGTTGTTGATGCATACAGGCTATTTCCAGGATTTAGCTATTATGAATTATGTTGCTATAAACATTAGTATGGGTGCCAGGGATTTAGCTCTGTGGTACTGCACTTGCCTCACAAGCATGCAAGGTCCTGAGTTCAATCCCCAGTACAAAAACAAACAAGCAAAAAAACCATTGGTATGCATGTCTAAAGCTCTTTCAGGAAGATACCCAGCAGGGGGATAGCTGGGTTATATAGAATTTCTAATTTCAATTTGAGAAATCTCCATACTAATTTCCATAATGGTCGTACTAGTTTATACTCCCACCAACAATGAAGCAGGGTTTCTTTTTCACCACACCCTTGCCAGCATTTATTATTGTTTAATTTCTTAATGAGTGTCATTCTTTCTGGAGTAAGATGGAACTTAGTGTTGTTTTAATTTGCATTTCTTTAATGACCAGAGATGTTGAGCATTTTTTTCATATATTTGTTGACCATATTTATTTCTCCCTCTGTGAAGTGTCTGTTCATTTTGCTTGCCCATTTCTTGACTTGATCTTTAATTTTAGGTGGTTTTGAGTTCTTTGTATAGTCTAGATATTAATCCTCTGTCTGAAGAGTAGCTGGCAAAAATTTTTTCCCATTCTGTAGGTTGTCTCTTCACTCTACTGATTGATTCTTTGTTGTGCAGAAGATTTGAAATAATCCCATGTATTGATTCTTGCTGTTATTTCTTGTACAAGAGAGGTTCTGTTTAGAAAATACTTTCCTACACCTATGTCTTCAAGTGTTTTACCTATTTTATCTTCCATTATGTTTAATGTTTATGTTTTAATGTTTACATCTTTTGTTCATTTTGATTTTAGTTTAGTATATGGTGAGAGATACAGGTCCAGTTTCAATCTTCTACACATACAAATAATCAGTTTTCCCAGCACCACTTGTTGAATAGGCTAATTTTCCTCCAACAAACATATGCTTTTGGCCCCTTGGTAAAAATCAAATAGCTGAATGTGTCCAGGGAAGATTCTGTATACTCAGTTCTGTTTCATTGATCCATGTATCCATTTTTGTTCCAGTACCACACCATTTTTATTGCTGTTGCTTTGTAGTATAGTTTGAAATCAGGTATTGCTATGCCTCCTGTTTTGCTATTGTTGCCCAAAATTGCTTTTGCTATTCTGGGTCTCTTCTGGTTCCAGATGGATTCTAGATTTCTTTTTTCTAGATCTACAAGATATGCTGTTATTATTTTGATTGGGACTGCATTGAATCTGTATAACAATGTTGGGAGTGTGGCCTTTTTGACATTGATTCTGCCTATTCAGGACTTAAAACATTAGCCAGAGCAATTAAGCAAGAGAAAGAAATAAAAGGGATACATATAGAAAAGGAAGAATGCAAAATATCATTATTAATGATAAAAGATTATCATTATTATTGTTAACAATAGAAGATTAATTATAAAAGACCCAAAGAATTCTACCAAAAAACTCTTAGAATTAATAATGAACTTCAGCAATGCATCAGGATACAAGATCAACACACAAAAATCATTAGCATTTGTGTACACCAACAATGAACTGGATGAGAAGGAAATTATGAAAATAATACCATTCACAATAGCTTCAAGAAAAATGAAATATCTAAGAATTAACCTAACCTAGAAAGTGAAAGGCCTCTATGAGGAAAAATACAGTACTCTGAAAAAGAAGATTGAAGAGAACATCAGAAAATGGAAAGGTGTCCCTTGCTCCTGGTTAAGAGGAGTTTTTTTAAAAAAATAGAAGTAGGATTTCCTTGAAGAGACCAATATAGTGATTTGTACCACTAACTCGCACCCCCAGCAATGGGTAAGTAGTAGGAGAGTCCTTGTCCCTCACCTCAGATCTAGGGGGAGTAGCTTCAATAGAATTGCTGAGAAAGCTCAGTATGCATCAATCAGTCAATAAACTGTTGAGCGTTCCAGGGACTAGGGTGTGACTGAGGATAAAATAGGGGTCCTCGGGCTGGGGACTTAGCTCAGTGGTTCCTGCCCCTGCCTCGCAAGTGCAAGATCCTGAGTTTGATCCCTGGTACCAAAAAAAAAAAAAAAAATAGGGGTCCTCCATAATTTAAAGAGTATATTAGACTTGACTCTAACTCATACCTCAAAAATCTAATAAGGATGATTTCCATTTTTGCCTATGAAGGATTAACTACCCCCAAAATTGCCCCTTACTACTATAAGCAATTAGAAATCTGAAAAACACATAGGAAACCTACTTTATACATTGAACAACAGGTTCTCCTGGAGAGAAGAGCCATCAGTCACGTAAATGCCCTAACTTACAGCCTGGGGGAAGTTTCTGAGTCACAGTACAAAAAGGAGAATTCCAAACACAGCTCAGTAGTCTCCCTGAGTTGAGGATGGAAAAACTGGCATTCCAAGTTTAAAGCAATTTTCATGACAAAGTACATATGAGGGAAAAATGAGTCTCACAGAAAAAATCTCCAGATGTATACTGAGAACTATCTTGGGGGGTGAGGCTCAGAACTGATGCTCTCATGTATGACGAGAAATTACTGAAGTCAAGGAAAAGAATCACCAGAAAGTAGGCCAAATAAATTTTGGAGCCCACTCCTGACTAGGAATAATCAAAAAGGAAAGAACTTGTAATATATCAATCATTGGGCAGAGTCCTCAGAAGGATCATACGCTAGTAGTAGAGCTAATTAGTTCCAAAGTAAATCTCCCTGCCATAACAAAGCTTCAAAGAGAAACAGAAGATATCAAAGTGATTCATAAGTACTCAACTGCATGCCAGAAAAAAAAGTCAACACTATTTAAAGGAATACAACAAAACACAGCATTCAACAATATAAAATTTACAATACCCAGGACCTATTAAAAAGTGACCAGACATGGACCAAGGATTTAGCTCAGTGGTGCCGCCGCCTGCCTTGCAAGCACAAGGTCCCAAGTTCGATCCCTGGTACAAAAAAAAAATTACCAGACATGCAAAAAAGCATAAAAAGTTTCCCATTCTAGGAGAAAAAACAATCACTGGAAACAAACCCATAAGAGACATAGATGGTAGAATTAGTAAAGACCTTGAAACAATTATTTCTTATCATATAATCAAGGAAAATATGGACATAATGAGGACAGAATTGGAAGATATACAAAAAAATCAAAATGGAACTTCTGTAGCTTAAATATATAATATCCAAAATGAAAATACTCTGGATAGGATTAAGAGCAGATATAATACTACTGAAGAAATGATCAGTGAACTTGAAGAAATAGAACAATCAATTACCAAAAGTGAAGCACTAGGAGAGAAGACATTTAAAAAGAAATAAACAGAGTCATAGTGGGCTGTAGGACAATACCAGTCTAATATATGTGTAACTGGACTCCCAGAAGGAGAGGAGAAAGTGGACAAACAGGAAAAACTGAAATAAATTGTGGTTTAAATTTTACCATATTATATGAAAATTAGAAACCCATAAATTCTACAATCTTGACAAAATTCAAGCCAAAAATATATAAAAGAAAGAAAACCATGCCAAACACTGCACCATAATCAAATTGCTGAAAACCAAAGGTAAAAAGGAAATTTTAAAAGCAGCAAGAGAGATCCCATTTCTAGTCAAGATGGAGTAACAAGGAGTAGTATATTTACCCTTTCAATAAAACAACCTAAAAATAGACAAAGTATATGAAATAACCATTTTAGGGCACTTGACATCAGACAACAATGGATGGTGATCTCTGAAAGATAGGAGATGTCTAGATTAGACGAGTTCCACAATTTCCCCCACTTAACAATTAAATGAACTATTGTGAAGTTTTCATACTATACATGAAATGGTACAACATCACCTGAAGGTAGATTGCAGTGGGATACTATAAACCCTAAAGCAACACTGAAATAACAAAACAAAGCGTTATGGCCAATAAACTAACAAAAGTTAAAATGAAATCATAAATAATATTCAAATGATCCATAAGAAGTCAGAAAGGAAGACAAAGGGATTAAATAATACTAAATAAGGAAAAAGTAATAAATATAAAAGAATGTAAGAGCAGAATTTAATTCAGTGGGAAAATCATCAGTTTTTAAGAAAAAAAGCTACAGAATTTTAATAGATGGATATTCTAGGACAATTTTGAGTTTTGAGATCCATAAACACAGGATATTATTTTTCCATTTATTTAGTATTTGGCTGGTTGTTTGGTTGCTTGGCTTTGTTGGGCGAGACTATACCGGGGATCAAAAGCTTCAATCATCCTAAGCGAGTGCTCTGCCACTGAGACAGCTCCCCAGCCCTGGGTCCTTTTTATCTCTGCCTCTCGAAGGCCTTTTGTAAGTAAAAGAAGCAAGAAGAAGAATATGTATACTGTATAGTTCCACTTACAATGTATGAATCTTCAAAACGTGACTCTTTTGGCAAAGGCAAACATAAAGGCATAGAAATGCGATCAGAGGTTGCCAAGGGCTGGAAATAAGAGGTAAGACAAAGAGCCAAAGGAAACTTTGTTGATGTTGGAAATGTTCTTTGCCTTGATTATGGTGTTCATTGCTGGCTATATATGAAAACTGGTAGATTTTCTTTATGTAAGTTATATCTGAATAAATGTGATTTTAAAATCCAATTTGTTAGCCAGGTATGGTGGTCCACACCTAGTAGTCCCAGCACTCACAAGGGTAAGGCAGAAGGATCACCATGAGTTCTAGGTCAGCCTGGGCTACATAGTGAGTTCAAGGCCAGCCTGAACTACACAGTGAGAACTTGTCTCAAAATAGCAACAACAACAAAACCAAAACAAAAATCCAATTTGTGAAAGGCTTGCTGGCTTATAGTGGTTTTGATAATAAAGTGAAAATAATTAGCTCATTGGAAACTGGCTCCCCTAAAATCAATGGGAGAAAGGATGTGTGATTATTTCCCATGGATCAAATATGAGCCCTGTGGAGGGGTGAGCACAGAGACACTGAAACCTGCCCAGGAGCACCACCTGCAGACAAGATGAGCCCTCAGCAGAAAGAAGCTAAAGTTTGTGAGCCCTGGAGTGGTCAGCTACACCAAGGAAACCATGGGAGAGAGACCCCAGTGATGGTGGGCACTGGAATGTCTTGGAAGAATGTACACAAGCACTCCACTGAGCCAGGTGTGGTGGCACACACCAGTAATATCAGATCTCTGGGAAGCTGAGACAGGAAGATTGCAAGTTCAAGCCCAGCCTGGAAAACTTACTGATTTATCAAGAACTTGCCACAAAATTTTAAAAGGGCTGGGTGTGTAGTTCAGTGCAAAAGCCCTGGATTCAATCCCAAGTGCCCTCAGCACAAAAAAGGGCCCCACTGGATGAAGAGTTAGCTATATACATGTACAAAGTCCAAGAAGTTGCTCTGACAGCTTACAGCTCACACAAGACAAGTCAAAGTGAGACTTTCACTGCCCTCTCCCTGTATAAACACTTCAATGCTGGAGGAACCAAAAGTAGCCAAGTCAGAAGGGGGGAGGAAGGGGAAGGGGAGGAGAGACCCAAGGCTTCTCTTTTCTCTCTCCCTTTCTCTCCTCTCTCCCCCACCCCCTCAGCTTTTTTCATTTTACACCTGTGCTAGTTACTTTTCTTGTTGCTGGACAAAATACCTGACATTCACAAGTTAAAAGAGGAAAGGTTTGTTTTCGCTCACAGTTTGTAGAGGCTTCAGCCTATAGCTGGTTGGCTCCAGGGCCAGGTGGCATGGCAAAGGGGCATGGCAGAGGAGAAACAGTCCACGGAAGGGTAGGCAGGAAGCAGCAAAACAGTGGCAGTGGCAGTGGCGGCAGCAGCAGCATCAAGCCTCCATTTCCCTTTTTATTCCAAGCCTATTGGTTGGTGTCATCGACACCCAGGGTGAGCCTTCCCATTATCCACACCCAAAATTATACTATACCAATTAGTGTACTAATACAGTACCACACACCCTTAATCCCAGTATCACACACTCATGATCCAGCCACTTCTCAAAAGTGTCATCTGTGACCACATGAGGCTTTGGGGGAACATCTAGATACAAGCCATAGCAGTACCTCATCTTCCCAAACAGACTAAGAAGGTGCAAAGGAGATAATTTGTTTGTTTGTTAATTAGTTGGTTGGTTGGTTGGTTGCAGCCCAGGCTGGCCTTTAACTTGTGGTGATCCCTCTGTCTCAGCCTCCCAGATGCTGGGATTACAGGCATAGGCCACCATGTCTGGCACAAAGGAGAAATTTTTAACTTTTAATTGTCTGTTAAATTTTGGAGGCCTGGGGGTTTCTTGAGTGCTCTTTGTTTTGGGGGTTTGTTTTTGGCTTGGTTTTGCTTGTATTTTTTTACATTTTTTATTGTGGTAAAAAATGTATAACATAAAATATACTATTTTAACCATTTTAATTGTACAATTTAATGGCACCAAACATGCTTACATTATTTTTATGCACCCATCGCCAGAACTTTTTCATCATCCCAAAGTGAACCCCTTACCCACTAAACAATAACTTCCATTACCTCCCTCCCCCCAGCCCTTTGCAACCACAATTTTACCCTCCATATCCACAAATTTGAACAAATTATATGGTTTTTAATTGCAGTGACTAAAATGAGACTTTTATAACTTGAAATGGCCCAGAAATTATTTACCAATGGAGTGTTTCCTGAGAAGACATGGGCCTGCCCTACATTTAATTCAAAAGGGTAGTGAATGGCTGGGCATATAGCTCAGAGCACTTGCCCTGGGTTCTATCCCCAGCATCATGAAGAAAAAATGTGTGTGTTGGAGCATGGAGGATTGGCAATGGACCATCCCCTCAAAACACATTTGAATGGAAGTTAGGAAATAAAATTAAAGGTGCCTGTGTCAACACCCTGTGAATCATTTCTTCAACCTCTATGCTACATAAATAAGGAGCTCATTTTACCCAGGGCCAAGAAATCTAAAAGCAGAGAGTCAAGGGCTAATACAGCTGGTTTAGAAGTCACCAGAATCCAGGTTCCTTTTAGCTTCTTGCTGCACCATCTTGGTTGTGGCCCCACCAGCCCCATGGTATAGGTTCAGAGTCTGAGTTGTAGGCAGGAAGAACAGGCAAAGGCTTTTTTGGAGAACTGGGGATGTTGACACTGAACTCATGCCCTGTTTCGGTGGTTTAGAAAAATGGCCAGGTTGAAAAACATGCTTCAGAAATCTAAGAAGTATGACAATGTCTCTTGGTAGGGCCAGACTAGTTGACAATTCTCATCTCTGAATACTAAAGTTGCATGCTCAGATCCAAAAGTCTGGAGGCAATGATCTAGCTAGTAGAAGAGCTTGGCCATTAGTTTAATCCTTGGCTATACAAACAGGGGAGGTTAAGGACAATTCTGTTCCTTCAGTTTCTGTAGAGGGAAAGAGTAATAGAAGAAAGGCTCTGGTTATTATTAGCCTATGTCATATAAATGGGCTAAAGATGACCCCTGTTCTTGGCCCCTGAGGTGTTTGCTTTTTCACAATAGGACTGTTAGCTCCAAAGCCCTTTGGAGCTCAAATTTTTACATAAATAATGTAATATATATTATATATATATATATAAACATAAACACAAACATATATATATATATATATGTATATATATATATATATTTTGGAGATACGAGAGCCCAAGCCACTGCTGCCTTTAGCGTTCTTTGACCCAGAAGCACCTTCTTCCAGACAAGCACCTCTGCCTGGGGAGTTCCCTCGCTATCTTCCCTTTCTGGGTGGAGGACCTACAGCTCCATCCCTAGAAGAGCACCTGCTAAGAGGGACTTCCCCTCACAGGCAACACTGTTTGAGCTCCACCCAAATCAAACTCACTGTGTGATACTGCCATCTCGTGGTCATTTTCTCCCTCTTCAGTCCCTGTGTCCTACACCTCACCAGGAATCTAAATAGTATCCCAGGGCATTAGAAAATCCAGATAATGTTAGGGTAGACAATAGGCAGCCAGAAATTTAACCAACATCTCCTATAGTAGGTACAATACATAATGTCTAAGAGACTATAGTAGGTAATGTCTAGCAGAAATCAGACTCTCAGTACAATGAAAAAGCTGGTAAAACACTTGTGATTAAGTGACTTTAAAAAGCAATTAAAGCTGAGTGTAGCAGGGCACATCTGTGATCCCAGAACTCTGGGAGCTGAAGCAGAAAGATTTCAAGTTTGAGCCCAGTTTGAGGAACTTAGTGAGTTAGCAAGACCCTGCCTCAAAATTGAAAATAAAAAAAAGAAGGTCTGGGGATGTAGCTCAGTATGAAAGACTTGAGTTCAATTCCCAATACTGCTAAAGAACGAGATGAAGTCAGAGAAAAAGAAGAAAAATAAGAAGGAACTACATGCTACTGGGGAAAAGCCAGAGGCACATCAGAATTCATCCTTTCTGCCCTAGAATTATTATGAAAATAAATTGAAAAGGAATGACTTCTTACTGGACTTGAACTTCTTTCACCCTGGGTCTGGAACTAAGTCACACTTCCTGAGAGTCAGCAGGATCAGGACAACACTGATGTCCTTCTTGCCTTCTTGAAGTTTTAGATGTTTGGAGCCATTGTTGATCTGCAGTGCTGCTTCTACCTCCCTCCTTCCATTTCAAGCTGCAGATGACCTTTGCCGGAAGGAATTCCTGGAAGTACAGCTATTGGTGTTATTAACTGTAAGCAAAAGATATACTTCTTCCTGGCTTAAATAGAAGAGAAACTTGTGAGAGGTCTGTAGGCACAAGAAGTGGATGGTGGGGATGGGGATTGTTGGGGAGCAGGCTTAGAGGTTATGCAACCAGGACCAGTCTTCAGAATCACACTGCAGAAATGTCTGGTGAGGGCACCACTATCTGCACTTCAAATGAATATCAGCTTCCACAGCTTGCAACCCTGACACCGAGCAGTTGGTACTGTGATGCCATAACTGAGGTGAGACTGTGAAGGTGTACTGCTGCCCTACCACGTGAAAACAAATGATTTCTGGATTCTCAGCTTGTTGGGACAGAGAACAAAACATTTGTCAATGACTATGATTATTTTTCCTAGTTAAAAAAAAAATACTTAGAATAGTAGCTGCCATTTGAATTATCTCTTTTTATTGTTATTTTCCAGCATTCATCTGTCTTCTACATTAAACCAAACATTACTCAGTTGAAGTAAGATAGGAATCCAAAAGTCCTTCAGGGTTTGTCCTCTCTATGGTCAGCAGATGTTGGACACAGTTTGTCCCAAGTCTTTAATAGTAGCATTTATCTTTTTAATCCCTCCAAGAATGTACAGTGGTACCTCAGTTCATGAACTTAATTTGTTTTACAATTTTGGGGAAGATGACTGCGTTTGTGTTTGTGTGGCAAAGATGGCCGTGGTCATATTTGTCACCTGATGCAGAGTTTGCAAATGGAAGCAACATTTTGCTGAAAGCATTTGTTTGCAAACTGAATTGTTTGTAAACAGAAATGTTGGTGAATCGAGGTATTACTGTAGTATTGATTTTGGTTTACTACTGTGCTTATAAAAAGAGTACTCCAGAGGCTTCTGCTTGATTCTTACTACATTAAAGTCTTTTTCTGTGAGTCTGAGAAGCAATGTGAAGACTATGATCACTGCAGGGTACATTTATTCCAACTGCATTCTCAGAAAGTGTGGAAATAGCCACAGGATGAGTTAAGAATTCCACCAAACCTACTATGAAGTATATATAGCTCAAAGTCCCCTTTATCAAATAACCATCAGAGTCCCCATTCTAATGACCCACAGCAGCACTCTGAAATTATTAGTTCAAGAGGCTGGAGGTGTAGCTCAGTGATAGTGCATATGCAAGGCCCCAGTCCAATCTCCAGTTTGTGTGTGTGTGTGTGTGTGTGTGTGTGTGTGTGTGAGAGAGAGAGAGAGAGAGAGAGAGAGAGAGAGAGAGAGAGAGAAAGAAAGAAAGAAAGAAAGAAAGAAAGAAAGAAAGAAAGAAATTATTAGCTTAGAACTAGCATCAATACCTGAAATATGTGGGTATTTTCTTTTTCTAAGTCCATAATTATTCTAGCAAATAGCATATGCTCATTCTTTTTTCCTCTGTGGTACTGAGTATTGAATCCAGGATTTTTGCACTAGCTACATCTCCAGCCCTTTTAAAAATTATTTTTATTTGAGACGGAGTCCTGCTAAGTCACTAAGTTTCCCAGGCTGGTCTCCAAATTGGGATCCTCCTACCTCAGCCACCTGAGCCACTGGGATTATAAATATGGGCCACCACACTAGATAGCATATACTTATTCTAATACCACCTCCAGTATGAGTTGTATTCCTAACTTGCCCAAAAACCCTGTCCAGTGGTTTCTGCAGCTGGAATCACCCTGGAGTGATTTTTTTTTAAATTCTGGTCACATCATGAAGAGAGACACCTTGAAAAGAAAAACCAATACTTCTACATTGTCTCCAAATCTATAACTGAAGTCAAATCCTAGCCTTTCCCCAGGAGGCCAAGTATAAAGTCAACTTGGAGAAAAGGAAACACACACACACACATGCACACACGCACGCACGCGCACACACACACACACACACACACACACACACACGAATGGCAGATTCTGAGATCTGAGCCAGAGAAATAATGAACAGGAAAGTCCCGTCCAGAGCTCCATGGCATTGTAGAAATGCTGACTGCTGGACCCTTGTCCTTCCCTGTCTCTGGGGTCCTTTTCTGGATGGCAAGAGCAGTCAGGGCTGCTGGAGGACATGCTCTGTGGACTAAGAGGCAACCAACCTTCAACTGTTTCCTAGGCTCCTCACTGTCATCCCCTAGCACCACTGTCTAAGAGGTTCTCAGTGAGTGCCTGTTACATGCATCTGTGTGGGTGGCAGTTATAGGCATCAATTCTCCAATCTAGCTGTAATAAACATCAGGGAACATTACAAATTATCATGAAGCCTACAGCTCACTTCTGGAGAAACTGTTGCACTTGGCATGGAGTTGAAGGACAAGGAAGGACCAGGATATTGGTAATTTTTTAAACCTCTACAGGTGATTCCAGTTTTAGAAACCATAGATTAGGGAGCTAGAAAAGGCAGTGGTTCTCAGTCTTGCCTGCACATTGAAAACACCTGGGAAGCCATAAAAACCATACTGATGAATCTCCAAACTAGATATTCTGGCTTAATGATTTAACTGGTAGATTTGAGTACAGTACTAGGATTTTTTTGCCATGTTCTAATGTGCAGTTATTATCATTAGGATAAAAGAATAAATGAAGAAGGAAAATGTATGAAAGAATTAATGAATCTACAGTCCTACACTGCAGTCTAGGGCTGTCTTGTGAGAATGGGGGTAGGGATTATAGTTGTAGGGGTGGGATTATCCATACCTCTTAGCACTGAGGATATTGAAGCCTGAAGAACAGAGAGAAATATTATGAAAGAACTCATTATTTGGAGAGTCTTGCTCTATACCAAGCCCTGGTCTAAATTAAGTTATTTTCTTATTTAATCTCACAACAACCCTGGAAGAATAGGTAGTTATGCCCATTATACAAGGTGCAGTCAAGACTCCTAGAGGTTAAATGACTTCCCTACCATCAAAAAGCAAATCAATGGCAGCACTGGACCAAACCCAAGTCCACTAAAACCAATGTCAACCCCTACCCCATCCTGTTGGCACCAAAATGACTGGAGCCAACTGCCCTGAAACTGCCTTGGCCCAAGCATCAGTCATCCTCTGAGCCCATGTGGCATCAAATCAGAGCTTAGCTAACAGGGATGTTTAGGAGTGTGGCAATCCATGCTGTTCAGGCCCAGTGCTATGGAAATGAGAAAGACCCATAAAGAAAGGTGCCCAGGGAAAACTCAGCCCCTGCTGTTCTTAGTTGCCATTGTCACCTACCTAGCCTGGCTTCCTCCAGGTTGGTCCCGGGTTGGAGGAGGGCTGACCGCGGAGCCTTCTGAGTCTGAGTGCCCCGAAGGAGACCGGCAGAGGGCGTGCGTTCTGGGCCTCTCGGTGGACCCCGAGCGGTCCGCCCCGGCCCTGGGCAGAGGAGGGAATCACGATGGATCCTGGAGGCAGAGGATCACTTGCTGAGGACTCAGACCTTCCCGGTGCTGGAACTGCAAAAGAAAATGGCATGGCTGATGTGCTGCTGACCCCTGGGTCCCAGGACTTCCAATTTCCAAGCCTGATATAATCTCTTACTTGGAGCGTGAGGAGGAGCTAGCAAGAGAAATCTCAAAAACAACCAGTCCAGACTGGGAGACAATACCAGAAAGCAGAGAGCTAACTCCAGAGAAGGACTTCTCTGAAGAACCAGCCTCTGGGGTGTTAATAGAAAGATTTCCAAAGGCAGGTTCCAGTGAATGTAAGGACTCTTTAGAGAATGAGCAAGAAAACCATGAAAAACATCTAATCAAAGAGGTTGTCACTCAGAAGAAACTTTCTGGGGAGAGAAGTTACCAATGTGATGAATTTAGAAGTGGTCATTACTTGTTCAACAACACAGAGAGAGAGACTTCATAATTTTGATTCATTTAAAAAGAACTTAAAGCAAAATTCAGATATAATCAGGCATGAGAGAATTTGTGCAGGAAAGAAACCTTGGAAGTGCAATGAGTGTGAGAAGGCCTTCAATTACTACTCAGCTTTTGTCTTGCACCAGAGAGTTCACACAGCAGAAAAACCCTTTGAATGTAATGAATGTGGGAAAGCCTTCAGCCAGAGCATACACCTTACTCTTCACCAGAGATTTCACAGTGGAGAGAACCCCTGTGAATGTCACCACTCAGCCCTTATTCGGCATTATATAATTCATACTGGAGAGAAGCCCTATGAGTGCAGTGAATGTGGGAAGGCCTTCAATCAGAGCTCATACCTCATGCAGCATCAGCAGATTCACACTGGAGAGAAACCTTATGAGTGTAATGAGTGTGGGAAAGCCTTAAACCAGAGCACATTCCTTACCCAGCATCAGGTCATTCACACTGGAGAGAAACCTTACAAGTGTAACAAATGTGGCAAAGCCTTTAGTGACCACTCAGGCCTTATTCAACACCAGAGAACTCATACTGGGGAGAGGCCTTATGAATGTAATGAATGTGGGAAAGCCTTTGGCTACTGTTCAGCTCTGACTCAGCACCAGAGAACTCACACTAGGGAGAAATCCTATAAATGCAGTGATTGCACCAAGGCTTTCAGTGACTACTCAACCCTTATCCATCATCAGAGAATACACACTGGCAAGAAACCTTACAAGTGTAAGGACTGTGGGAAAGCTTTTAGCTAGAGTTCATCTCTTACAAAACATCAGAAAACTCACACTGGCAAGAAACCCTATACATGTAAGGAATGTGGAAAAGCCTTCAGCCAGAGTTTGTTCCTTTCTCAACATCAGAAAACTCATGCTAGAGGGAAAACCAGGGAATATGGCCAAGCCTTTAGTGAGCATTCAGCCTTTGGCCAACATAAGAGAATTCATACCGGATAAAGGGCATATTCAGAATATCATCATGAAGCATTTACCATACATGCTGTGAGGGCTACAAACAAATTTAAGACTGTTAGTTATTGAGAAGTCATTGTAGATGTAGGGTATAGCTTACTTAGACTGAATGAAAGGTTTTACACTTTTTTAAATGTCCTAATGGAGGACACTCTAAATTTCCCTGGGGAAAGAGGAAGTTTATTTCTAACACCATAATGTGTATGTAAGTGACCAAATCCTTGAGAGAGAAATAGGGTGTGTCATGGTGGAAAGAGGACTTGTTGGCTGGACGTGATAGTCTTATGATGCTGAGAGCCCAAAGTTATAAAGAAGCAATGATTCTTATAGGGAAATTACAGATCAAGAAATAAGGGATTGAGAATTCCTAGTGAGTTTGTCCAGGAACAGTGAAGAAATAGAAGTTGTCCTTCACCCTTAATTGTAGGACACAAAAGAGATAAATGGAAAAGATAGACTAAGAATTGGGGGAAAGATCCCAAGAAGTGTTGCTTGAGATAACTATTCAACTGAATATTTACAACTAGGAAGAAATTAGACTTGTTAGTTGGTCAATTGCAGTTCCTGCGAGGGCAGCTTTACCAGGAATCTAACAGCCTAGAAAGAGAAACTAGAGATCTTTCATGTGTTCAGTCTATTTTCAGCTATCTGAATTACCTGAGAATATTTATTTATAAAGATTTACCTCAGTTCTATGTAGATTGTACCTTAGATTTTTTTATACCATAGTAAAATTTAATTGTAGCCTTGCAAAAAAAAAAAGAAAGAAAGAAAGAAAGAAAGAAAGAAAGATGCCCAATACCCAACCAGTGGAGGTATTGATCCCAAAGAGCTTGAGTCCACATAGATGTAAGAACACAGGAAGGTTGGCTGGGCAGGGCAGGCCCAAGAATAGTGTCCTGCTGGACAAAGGAAGCCAGTGCTAAGAGCCCAGAGGCCAGCAGAGGATGGGGCTTGAGTTATGGGCAGCACAGACACTGAGGTTCTAGCTGCCTGTTCTTTTTATTTTTATTTTTTAAAATTTTCCCCTCTAGGTATAAACATCAAAAAATAATCCAACACAAGGACACACCACAGAGAGACAGAATTTAATTAAATAGATCTCCATTGTAGTGACAGAATTTCTCTACCCTAACTGGTCTTCTACCCACAAACCAAAAACAATAGAGAAATGAGAAAGCAGAGCAAAGATGCCTCTCAAAACCCAAACTCTCCAAAAGTAGATCTCACAGACACTGATGAAGAGGAAGCTATAGACAAAGAATTCAAAAACCAAATGGTCAAAATGTTTGGAAGATAAAAGAAGAAACATATAAGCAAATGCATAAGATGTTTAATGAGCTGAAAGAGTATTTAATTAAACAAAGGATTTTACAAATAAAATGTTCAATGAGCTTAAAGAAAAAACAATAAACTGATTAAACAAGTCAATAAAGGACATGAGTGACTACTTTGGTAAAGAATTAGAAAGTATGAAAAGAAAACAAGTGGAGACAGATGATATGAAAAATTTAATGGAAAGTCTAGATAGCAGACTTGACCAACATGAGGACTGAGTGTCAGAAATAGAAGGCTAGGTGAGTGCAGTCAATCATAAACTGAATGCTACCCTAAAAATGATAAGACACATACACCCTGGATCCAACAGTTGCTAGATGACTCAAAAAAAAAACCCTCAGAATTATAGGACTAAAGGAAAAACTAAAAGATGAATCAAAAGATATAAACATTTATTCACTGAAATCATAACGGAAGTTTTCCAAATCTATGGAAAGAATTTAATATTTCAGTACATGAGGCATATAGAACCTCAAATAGTCAGGATTAGAAAAGAACCTCTCCACAATACATCATAATCAAAATTCCAAAAGTTCAACAAAAGGAGAAAATACTAAAACCTATTAGAGGAAAACAGCAAATAACCTATAAAGGCACACCTGTCAGAATAATTGAGGATTTCTCGAACAAACATTAAAGGTCAGGAGAGCTTGAAGCGAAGTTTATCAAACCCTAAAAGAAAAGAATTCCCAATTCAGACTTTCAGATCCTGCAAGATTAGCCTTCAAAATTTATGGAGAAGTAAAGAGCTTCCGCAACAGAAAAAGAATTAACATGTGCTATGTACATGTAACAACTCCCTACCAGGAATGTTATCATTATATATTCCAAACATGTACTAATAAAAAAAACTGAAAAAAAGAAAAGTAAATAAGTATGTTTTTAAAAAAGACTTATCACAACAAAGAAATTCTAAAGAAATATATGAGTACTAACGCAGCATTGCCAGGGCTAGGGATTTAGCTCAGTGGCACCAAGCCTGCCTCACAAGCACAAGGTCCTGAGTTCAAACCCTGGCACCAAAAAATAGAAAATAAAAATAAATCGGGCCAGGGATTTAGCTCAGTGGTTCCACCACCTGCCTCACAACCACAAGGACCCGAGCTCGATCCCCAGTACTAAAAAGAAAAAAAGATAAATAATTAAATAAATAAATAAATGGCAACATTGCTGAAAATACTTAAGGAAATCCTAGATAGAGACAGGGAGGCTACCAGCACCAAAGACCCCAAAGAAAAATATACATCTAACTGGGAGAGTAGTTAAACAAAAGGAAAAAAATAACAGAATCAGCACTGGGAAAATAATGTAAGGACAGAATTCAATAAATACCTTACAATAATAACTCTCAATATCAATGGTCTCAACTCCATGATCAAAAGACACAGACTGGTAGATTAGATCAAAAAATAAAATATAACCATATATCACCTACAGGAGACATACCTTACCCAAAAGGAAGTACATAGTCTGAAAGTGAAAGGATGCAAAACAATACACCATTCAACCAGAGCCAGAAAAAAGCAGGAGTAGCTATCTTATTTTTAGATACAGAAAACTTCAAGCAAAAACTGATCAGAAGAGATAAAGATGGCCACTACATATTGGTATAGGAAACAAATCAACAGAAAGAGATAATAAGTATAACTATGCACCATTTGGTCAGTGCACCCAACTTCATAAAACAAAAACTACTAGACTTAAAAGGACAGATAGGCATCAATACAGTCATAGTATTTTTTACTTAGTTGTGCATCCCACCAGGTGTGTTTATTCTTTGGGACTTATTGGCATTGTCAGCTTCATTGTCTCTAGGACATCCTTGAGAATTTTTTATCATACTGATTTGGCTGTCATGAGTTTCTTGAGGTGCTCCTTGCCGTGGAAATACCTTATTTATCAATTTTGAAGAAAAGTTTTACAGGATATATAAGTTGAGGTTAGAAGTTGTTATCTTTCAGGGCTTAAAACACTTCACTCCAAGCCCTCCTGGATTTTAAGGTTTGTGTAGAGAAGTCTGCTGTAATTCTAATGGGTTTACCTTTATACGTGATTCATTGCCTTTCTCTCACAGCTTTTAAGATTTTGTCCCTAAGATGGACTTCTGGTACTTTAAGTATAATGTGGTTCAGAGAGGTTCTCTTTTGGTTGTGGTTATTTGGGGTTCTATATGCCTCACTTATTTGTATGTTTATTTCTTTCCCTATATTTAGGGAGTTTTCTGCCATTATTTCTGTGAACAGGTTTTTTATGGCATTTGTGTTATCTTCTGATTTTTTACTTATTTCAATTAGTCTTAGATTCATCTTCTTTGTTTCACCTTGCAGCTACTGTATCCATTTTTCATGTTCTCTCATTGTTTTTAAGGTGTCTTTGAGCAGCTGATCTTTGAAAGTATCATTATCTTTTAGTTCTGAAATTCTGTCCTCACAGTGGTCACTTCTACCCATACTTTCATTATGACTTTTAATCTCCTGGATTTCTGAATGAAACTTTTCAATAGGTTCTAATTCTTTGATAAACTAGTCATTCATGTTTTGTATCATCTAACTTATTGTTTAGCTCATCTATATTTTCATTAGTATCTTCTCAAAGCTCTGGGATCATTTTGGCTATTACTTCTATTATTATCTATTACATCTTCTGTGATCCCACTGAGTACATCTTTGATCTGTTTTCTAACCTCCTCTGTTATCCTTTTGACTAATTTGGGTGTGGGGCTTTTGCTATTCTGCTCCTCAGTGCCCTCTGGATTGGCTTCAGGGGAGTTGGGAGTTTGGGGAGACATTTTGTTACCTTGTCTTCTCACATTTCTATTGGTTTTGTTTGTGCTTGTTTGTTCTGAGATTTATGGATGCTTATAGGGTAAAGACTTTGTTGCTAGTATAGAGAGCTCTTTAGTTGCTTTCCAATGACATACTTAGGACATAGCTAATTATAGTTCTTTGCCTCAGCCCCAAGATCCAACCACCCTGGTTAATTTGGGAGGGGCAGATGCAGTGTAATCAACCCAACAACTGAGAATGTAATCTAGTATTGATAGTCACAAAGGTAATCTGAGTATTGGTTTACAGAGAATAGCAACAACTATGCAACCCAGATACATAGCAAATCTATTATAGTAGTATCATCCAAGACAAATTGGATATTAACATACAATAAGAACAAATTATGTACCACCATTTATCCTAGAGAAGAAATCCACATTTAGGGTATAAACATTAAGACAACTGAGGAATTGACTTAAGTTAATATGTGCTAAATGAGACAGCTATATCTCCACTAATGGTAAAAAAAGAATTCAACAATTAATTTTACAGTTAATTAACTATCAAAAGATTAATAAAGCTTTATGGTTATACTATCAAAGATATAGGAATTGGGAATAGGGAAATGCAAGAAAATTTTGAAACCTTAAACTATATGATATGAGGAGAAAGAAGTAGTACAAAAGATCTAATTGGGAAGTAGAAGGATGCTTATGGAATTAGGTAAAGGTAAGAGAAAAACTGATGAGAAATAGAAGATAAAAGAAAAAAGAGGCAAAAAAGAAATCATATAGGGAGTGAAAATAAGAGAAACACTTAAAGGGAGAAAAATTAAAAGAGAGAAGAGGAAAAAAGAAAAAGAAATATGAAACAAAGAAGAAAGACAAAGAAAATTCCCCAAGCCCCAATAAACTGCTGAAGAAGAAAGGAAGAAAAAGAAAGAAGAAACAAAATTAAACTAAATTAAAAACACACACTCACCAAAAAAAAAATTTCATTGTCATTTCATACATACAGTTTTATTCCAGGGTCTACAATTTTGGGACAGTGTTCAAATCACAATGTGTCCCTGCTCACACTGGTAGATAAAGATG
>NW_004624786.1:6981739-7124434 GCF_000247695.1 Heterocephalus glaber | reverse complement strand
TTGGAACAGGGGATCAAACTCCGGGCCTTGCGCTTGTGAAGCAGACGGCAGCACCACGGAGCTAACTCCCCGGCCCACAACAGGCTAGTTTTCTACTTTACATAAATGAAAGCACATAGTGTGTCCTGTCTCACCTGACTTCTTTCACTCCTCCTGTGTTCCGTAAGATCCATGCATTTTATTACACATAAAGCATAGATTGCTCAAATCTCTCTGTTTCAGAGTATTCCACTGGTTGAATGGTGACTTGCACTTCTTATTCTGCTGATAATGGGTGTTTGGGCAGCTTCCAAGGTGGGGCTGTTAAAAGCAATCCTATTTTGCCTCAGAACAGGTCCTTGATAGGAGATGCAGAAGAAGGAATTTAGAAACTCATGGGTTCCAGGCTGCTGTTCCTTGCAGAGGTCTGTGGCGCCACCTGCTGGACATGAGCACTCGACGTGTCAGGGAGTCACTTTTACCAGTTTTTCTGGGGACTTTGACCCCACCTGGAGACCACACCCCCTCACGAGGAAAGCTAGTCACGTGCTGAGCCACTACCCACGTTACCCTGTAACTGTAGCTCTAATTTTTTTTTGGTACCAGGGATCGAACTCGGGTCCTTGCGCTTGCGCAGCAGGCAGTGAAACCGCTGTAGCTCTAATTTAAACCCACAGTTCCTAGAGTCCTAGGCAGACTAGGGATGAAGGGGCTGCTTGGCCAAGGGGTGGGGCCTGGGGGTGGACCCCGCCCATGGCCCGAGGCTGTAGGGCTGGCTCCTCCTTCACCTCGCGGAGCTGTGATCTCTGGCACAGAGACACACTGGTGTCCTAATGGAACAGGTTCACTTGCAGCCTCCCTGGCCCCGCCCTGCCCAGACCTGTTCTGTATCCTGCCACTAGCCTTTCCCAAGGCCTCCACACCTTCCTCCCATCAGGCTGGGGTAGGGCTTCAATCAGGAAGGCTGGCAGGAGGAGCACCGGGCCTGCCGCTGGGGGCCATGGAAGTCGCGGCAGAGCCTGTGCTCTACCAGAAGCTGAAGCTCTGGGAGCCGAGAATGGAGTCAGGGGAAGAGGAGGACGACGAAGAGGGAGAGGAAGAGACTGCAGAGCCACTGATCATCTACTCCAGGAGGCCCCAAGACTGCCCTGGGTGAGTCAGGGAGGGGTCTGGGCACCCACTTCTCAGGCAAGTCCCTCTCTCTGGAGCCCCTAAGGGGAGCCAGGCAACCCATGGTTGGCTTAGCTCCAGGGACGTTCTGGATGAACAGAAGAGGCCCTGGGCTGAGCCACTCAATCAGAAGCTTATGTGTCTGAATGGACATTCTTACCAAGCAACCTCCTATCCTGTCCATGGCTCTGTCACAAGTTCCCAGCCCCCACTCCCTGGTGCTGGTGGCACCTGCTGGGGCCTGGCTATATTGACTGGGCCTGCTCCTCAGCCTGCCAAGCCCCCTTGGGCTTCCTGCTGACCAGGGGCCCCTGCCTCTCAACCTCTACAAATCCTCCCTCAGCTCCCCAGCTTCTTCCCACCCTGTGTCTTTGCCATGGCCCTGAGCTCTGCCTGGAAGCCCTCTCTCCCTGGCGCATGTACTCTTGCAAAATCAAACCCTTTGGGGAAACATTCCCTGGGTTCTTTTGAGGCTCTTTTGGAGGCCCCCCAGCCCTGGCTCTGGACACCCATCTTTGCAGGAACAAGGTTGTCAGGCTTCCTGGAGCCTGGGCTCGACTGGTGGCAGCCCTGCTGCTGCTGGCGGTCAGCTGCTACCTGGCTGTGAGGCAGCTCCAAGGCAGGGGCAGCTTGACAGGAAGCTTGGGCTCCGTGGCACCTCCAGCCAACAGACACTCCCATCGTGCTGGTGTGTACCACCATGGTGCCATCATCAGCCCTGCAGGTGGGTTCTGGAGAGCGGGGGACCTGGCCTCATGGCCCCAGGCCCCACCCCGTGACAGTCCCGTCCTTGCTGCAGCCACTTGCTCCCACCTGGGCCAACAGATACTTGTCGCTGGGGGCAATGTCGTGGATGCCGGAGTTGCAGCTGCTTTGTGCCTGGTCGTAGTGCATCCTCACACCACAGGACTAGGTCAGTAACCTATGACCCTGGAGAATGACCCCAACATGGGTCCTGGAACTCAGCAGCCCTGAACCTCAATACTTGCTGGTGAGGAGAACATAGGATTAGGGCACTGACCTAGGCTATGGCCTTTGAGCCTAGGTCTGTGCAATCTTGCCTGCAGGTCTGATCCCCTGCTTAGTCAGGTGTGGAGGTGCACACCCGTAATCCCAGCACTAGGGCAAGGCTAAGGGAGGAGGATTACTGTGGAGTTCAAAGCCAGCCTGAGCTAGACAGTGAGTTCAAAGCCAGCATGGACTGCATAGCATGATCCTGTCTCAAAAATAATAATAATAATGATCTTAATTTTAAGCTCTTCAGTGACCTTTCTCCTGGGCTACTGAGTGGGGCTGGCCCCAGTCCTGGCCAGTACTCCTGACCTTTCTGTGTTTTCTCCTTCCAGGTGCCATGTTCTGGGGCCTCTTCCATAACAGCTCCTCAGGAAACGCAACTGCCCTGACCCCAGGACCAGCCTGGTCCCTGGCTCCTGGCCTGGGGTTGCCCACTGCTCTGCCTGCCCTGTACTTGCTTCATGCCCGCTTTGGCCACCTGCCCTGGCCACATCTCCTCATGGATCCCGCCATGCTGGCTCAAGAGGGCTTTGTGGTGGACGAATCCCTGGCAAGCGCTCTGGCAGCCCAGGGCACAAAGGGCCTCTGTCCATTGCTCTGCCATGATGATGGGACACCCCTCGGCCTCGGGGCCCGAGCCACCAACCCAAAACTAGCAGCTGTGCTACGAAAGGCAGCTCTTGCCCCCACCCCAGACCTTGTTGGGGATCCCCTACTGAGTCTGCTGGCCACAGACCTGGGGCTGGAGAAGCCTGCTGGGCCCACACCCACCTTGGAGCCAGCACTGCAGCTTTCCATGCCTGAAGGCGTCCTGTTCACCACGCCAGCACCTTCGGCTGGCCCAGAGCTGCTGTCTCTGCTAAAGGCAGCCCCACACTCCAGGGAACTCAGCCCCAGCCCCTGCCCACTGCTCCCACAAACTACAGGGACCCCTGTGAGCAGCATCCTGGCCACCGTGGACAGCAGCGGCTCTGTGCTCCTCCTCACCTCCTCGCTCAACAGCTCCTTTGGCTCTGGACACCTGTCCCCAAGCACTGGAGTTCTGCTCAGCAACCTGGTGGCCGGGTCTGCAACTAGTCCCTGGGCCTGCCCCCTCATTCTCCATGGCAGCCTGGATGACCCAGAGGCTGATGTGTTAGGACTGGTGGCTTCGGGGACCCCCACAGTGGCCAGAGCCATGACTCATGCCCTGCTCAGCCATCTGGCAGGGCCCCAAACACAGACCCAGCATCAGCACCAGGGCCAACAAGGACCAACAGAGAGACCCAGCATTTGTGACCAAGGGACCCTACTCCAAGTAGCAGCCCATGCAGAACATGCCCATGTCTCCAGTGTCCCCAGTGGCTGTTGCCCCTTCCAGGGGTTCTGATGGCAGGGCAGGGGTCTAGCACTATCAGAGTTGTCTCAAGCCTGAGGAGCCAGAGCAGAACCAGCAGCAACAGAGTGTAAAAAGAGTGCACAACTGCTATGTACTCGTGGCTGGCCCAGCCATAGCCTCTGGCCGAGTCAGTTTCCCATCTTTGCAGGAACAAGGGCTGGACTGAAGACCTGGGTTGAAGTTCTAGCATCCAGGGCTAGCTCAGTCATTCCTGACAGCATCCCCACCTGATGGGATTTCTGGCTCTTTTATCTGCTAAGGAACTTGAAGATAATAAAGAGCAACAGGGCCTGGGGCTAGCCCTGAAGTCAGATCACCTCCAGGAAGATTGGTGGAAGAACGCTCTAAGGGGCATAGCAGGCAGGGCTCAGGTTACTGCTGGCATCTCCATCTTCCTTTCTAGGCCATTCTTTGCCAATCTCCCTCAACTGGAAACAAATAAAAAGCAAGTTTCCTGGATGCCAAGTGCCATTCCTGCTTTTTGGTTAATTTTCCATCAGGCTTTGAGGCCCTTGATGTCAGGGCACCTCCTAAGGGTAGCACAGGTGACCAACACCCAGAGAAAGGCGGAGTCTGGGCTTAGTGTCTTCCAGCTTCCCCCTGACCTGTTCACCTTCTGCTCCTGTGGTGCCACATGTGCCACGTAAATCTTAGAGCAGAGGGGATGTTGGAACTGTGAGCAGGAGGTACCCCAAGGGCCTGGATGCAAAGGGGCTGAAGCTGGGTGTGTAAATGGTGGGGCGATGGGGAGGGGTAGTGGGGGGGATGACCCAGGCCTCCCACAGGCTAGAGCTCTATCACTGAGCTACATACCCAGCCCTTTTATTTTTTGTATCAAAACAGAATCTTGTTTAAATTGCCCAGACTGGCCTTGAACTTTACATCTTCCTATGTTCAGACTCCTGAGTAGCTGGGATTACAAGTGTACACCACAACGCTAGGCTGGGGTCTTTTTAGACACAACCCTCTAGAAAACAGCTTCTGAAGCCAAGAAGCAGGGGTACCAGTAGCACCCCCTGCCCCACTAGAAAAGGCCACACTGATTTAATTGAACTTGGATGCCACCATCTCCACCTCTCCCTCAGAGACAATTCTCCAGCTCAGTAATGGTACCACAGTCCACCCAGTTATTTTGGTCCCAAACTTGGTATCCTTCTCTATTCCTCTCCCTCAAGAGCCAAACCTCACCAGCTCCAAATTAGTCCAAGTCTGACCTGTTCTCATCTACCACGGTCTTGGACTTACTCTTCCTGCTCTTACCCTTACAAGCATCGATCCATCCCTTACACAGCAGCCAGAGAACCTTTTTTAAATGTAAATCTGAACTGAAACCCTCAGGGAGGATGACCTCTCTTCACACTCAGAATGAAATCCAGACTCCTAATCCTGACCCGGGGTACCACCAAGGCTTGCTTCTCCCGCTCTCCTCGACAGCTCAGCTGCAATATCCTCAGCCTGGGCTTCCATCCCCTTTCAATCTTAGATCTTTGCTCTAGGGGAGGATGAGTCCTTCTTGTCACTCAGCTCTCAGCTCACCTGTCATCTCTTCATCAAGGTTACCATCCCCTCAAATCAGTATCGAAGGCTGGGCATGGTGACTCAGCCCTGTAATCCCAGCACTTCAGAGGCTGGGGCAGGAGGATCCCTGTGAGGTCAAGGCCAGCCTGAACTACACAGCAAGAGCCTGTCTCAAAAAAAGGAAAAGAAACACCCAAATCAAATCAGTATCGCAGAACTTTATTGAAGTTTCTGTTTTTGTTTTTTGGGGGGTTTTTTTGGTACTGGGGATAGACCTTGTATTGAAGTTTCTTTTTAATTACAGTAGTAAGGTTTTTAGCACGTGATGTGTTCACGTGTTTCAAAATTTAAAATGTTCCCTTTGACCCCTGCATTCTTTATTTTCTTCATAATTATTATTTTGTAAATGTATTTGGCTACTTGTTCATCAACCATCTCCTCCCACTAGAAAAGAACTCCATGTAAGCAATGCCTTTGTTCTGGCCGCCTGGCTCAGCACAGTTCCCAGGACTAGGAGCTCAATAATTGCTGCTAGTTGTCGAAGGCCTCACAGTTGGGAGCTTAGGGGCCACTCTGGGACGAGATAGATCAACTGCCTTCATCTGGATTTGTTTTCCGAGGCAGGCAGTGAGGAAAGCCTTGGGTGAGGTACAAGGATGTATTCTAAATCACTGGGAACTCCTGCCGCCCCTACCAGGATTTCTAACCATTAAAGGCGGAAGTGCGGGCTTTTCGATGGCTCCACCCCCAGACGAGCCCCGCCCCGCCCCCAGAGGACGAACCCTTTGCGCACGCGCCGCGGCCTGACCTGGAAGTGGCTGTCTTCCGAGCCCACGTGTTTCGCACAGCATGGCGGTGAAGAAGGGTTCTGAAGTTGCGGAGCCTGCGCCTCCCGGAGGGGCGACGTCTGCCGATCGCCATGGCCTGCTGGAGCACAGCCGCGAGTTCTTGGACTTCTTCTGGGACATTGCGAAGCCACAGCAGCAGACGCGGCTGGAGGCCACTGAGAAGCTCTTGACGTACCTGCGCGCAAGGCCGGAGGAGGCACGGTGTTGGGGCCTGGGGCCGGGCGCCGCGCGCCGCCGAGGTCCCTACCGAGAAGCGGAGGCGGGCCCCAGGACTTGGGACAGGGCCGCACGGTCGCGACTCTGGATGCCCAGGAGGGCGAGGGCGGGCCCTCTTGTTACTGTCTAACACAAGGCTTTCTCTTGATTCCGCAGGGATCCGAGATGAAGTATGCCCTGAAACGTCTCATCACTGGGCTGGGAGTGGGGCGAGAAGCCGCACGCCCCTGTTACAGTGTGGCTCTGGCACAGGTAAGACGGTGCTGGGCAGAGTGGTAGAGTGGGAGGCGGGTTGGTGTCTCGGCCGCAAGGGAGAGCCAGCCGGAGGGAGAAGACTGAGCTGATGGGAGGCACCCTCGCGTGGCTGTAGTGTGAGGAAGTGCGTGGACAAGGCCTGTCTACAAAGAAGTCCAGGCAGTTGGAGTGAGAATTTGAGCAAGTTTTCTTTTTCGATGGTGCTCTGAGGAACTTGTGCAGCCTTAGACCTTTAGGATCAACCTAGAGCAACGATGGTGAACCTATGGCACTAGTGCTGCAGCGGGCATGCAGAGCCCTGTCTGTTGGCAGGCAAGCCAGGTCGCCCCAGCATCCCCCCAACAGGCGTCAGAAACACACATAGGGGCAGTGTTGGCACTCTGTGATAAATAAGTGGGCTTTGGGGTGCAGTTTGGGCACTGGTCTCTAAAAGGTTGGCCATCACTGACCTAAAGGGAGCTCAGGCTGTGAGAATAGGGTGGATTGTCTGGGGATCACACGCGTGCACTGTAGCAGGCATGGGAGGTAACTTCTAAATCCCTAGTGGGAGGGCTGGAGATTTAGCTCAGCGGTTCCACAGCCTGCCTCGAAAGCACAAGGTCCTGAGCTCAATCACAGGTACCAAAAACAAAACAAAACCAAAAAACTGCCATAAAGCTCTGGTGGGGGTGGGGTAGGGAAACAAGATTCCATTCCATTTCAGCAGTAGTATCCCATCCTCAGTGCTGCTCAGAGGATTGTGAGTGGCTCCACAGGCATCCTTTGGGTGGGAGTAAGGACTCAAGGCTTCCTAGGAAATACTGAAGGGAGAGGCGTGGTTAAAGCCACCCATAGTGATACACACCAGTAATCCCAACTACTCTGGAGGTTGAGTTAAGATGATTGCAAGTTTGAACCCAAGCTGAGCAACTTAGCAAGTCTTGTCTCAAAATAAAAATAGCAAGGGCTGGGGCTGTAGCTCAGCACTCCCAGGGGTCAATCTACAATATGGGGGGGGGGGCGGTTTTAAGGTCTGATAATGTAGCTGGGCCACCACCCGAAACCCCTCTCTTCCTCTTGCCACTGCTCGTGGCAGTTGTTACAGTCTTTCGAAGACATCCCCTTGTGCAGCATCCTGGAGCAGGTACAAGAAAAGTATGAGCTGCATACAGTGAAGAAGGTGAGCATGGCCCCAGGAATATCAGCTCCAGGGGTGGAGGCGGGGGATGCTTGGATCCTTCTTACTGTGCCTGGAATCTTTTTCTAGGCAATGATAAGACCTGCTCTCTTTGCAAACCTGTTTGGGGTGCTAGCCCTGTTTCAATCTGGCCGACTAGTGAAGGTAAGAGCTCTAGGGGTGCAGGGAGCACTTGGACTGGCTTAGGAATGGCGGGGTGAGGGGCAGTAGCATGCTCTGCTCATACCTTCTGCTCTCCGTGGGTACCAGGACCAGAAGGCCCTGATGAAGTCAGTGAAGCTGCTGCAAGTCCTGAGCCACCACCACAACCACTTACAGGGGCAGCCCATGCAGGCCCTGGTGGACATCCTTTCTGAGGTACGGGAAGACTTGATGTGGCACCACAGAAGCTTTATTTTTTGGTGCTGGGGATCAAACTCAGGACCTTGTGCTTGCCAGGCAGGCCCAGCATTCCATAGAATCTTAAAGGGTTATAATTGGAAATTTTTCAGTAACTGCATTGAAAAGGTGTAGTTTGATAACATTTTAATATAGTGTGTCTAAAATATCTTAAACATGGAATTAGTGTAAATAATTGTTAAGATTGTTTGCATTCCTTTGGTCATATTAAATCAGAAATACAGTGCATATTTTGTTCTTACAATATATCTTCATTCAGATTAGACATATTTCAAGTACTCCTAGCCCTAGCTGATAGCTTCTCTATTGGGGAGTTTAGGTCTAGGACAGTGTCTGGCACACGGCAAGTGTATTAAACATGCTTGCCATTTTTATTTTGATCAAGGCTGGCCCTTTGTGAGCTTCCACTGCTCTACTTGGGAAACTGAGGTAGGCTTGTATCTTAACTTTGCCACTAAAGAAAAGTGCAGGGGCTGGCATGTACACAGTCTCAGTCTTGGCCTCAAAGCCAAAAGGACCTGAATTAAAATTCCAGAATTCCACTTAGGAGTCCTTGTGTAAGAAATGGGCTTATTGCTGGGCATGGTACATCATGGCTATAATCCCAGCACTTGGGAGACCAAGACAGGAGGATTGCCAAGAATTCAAGGCCAGCCTAGGGTACATAATGAGTTCAAGGCCAGCCTGAATTACAGAGCGAGACCCTGTCTCAAAAAAAGAAAGAAGAAATGGCCTTGTCCTCTAAGAAATCAAAAAATACTAATTAAAAGGGCAGCCCCAGGCAGGTCAGCATCAGTGAGATGCTTGTTAAAAACCAGCTTCCCTGGAGCTTGAGGCTAAATAAATCCATGCTGGTGGTTCTGGTGCCTGGCAAGATGGACTGTGACTGTCCCACCTGATTGGCACAGAGCCTAGAGGGCTCGCCCCACAGAGGTAGATTAAGGATATTTGGAGGGAACCCCCTTCCCATAACCTGTATCCCCATTGCTAGGTCCCAGAGGCCATGTTCGAGGAGATCCTGCCAAAGATTCTCAAGGCTGATTTGAATGTAGTTCTCAGCTCCCCTAAGCACTTGGAGCTCTTCCTCTTGGCCTCCCAGAAGGTACCGGCAAAGCTTGAGTCATTGATGGGACCTGTTGACCTGTTCACGGATGAGAATATTCCCAGGTGTGAGAGAAGTGGGTGATGGGTTCTCCTGGGGGTGTCCCTGTACCCCAGTCTGCTAGGCAGTGTTCCCTGAGTCCCTTCTTGCCTCCTCCACAGACTGGTGAATGTGCTGAAGTCGGCAGCCCCCTCTGTGAAGAAGGAGAACAAGCTGCCCAATGTGGCCCTGGACCTGCTCCGCCTGGCACTTAAGGAGGACAAGTTCCTGTGGTTCTGGAAGGAGGTTGTGGAACAGGGGCTCCTGACAAAGCCATCCTGGCCAACCAGGTGCCCATAGCAGCTGCCCCCTTGCCATCCCTACCCCTGTCTAGGTGGAACCTCTTTGTCTGAGCTTCCACCCAGTGGGGATAGGGCTTTGACCAGGCTCTCCCACACCCCCTCAGCTTCCTGTGTTTCCGCTTGCTGGGCACAGCCCTACCCCTGTTGTCCAAGGAGCAACTGCAGCTGGTGATGCAGGGAGACTTGGCCCGCCACTTCGGGGAGCACATGGTCACGGCTAAGGTAGGCATCATACACTACAGTTCTGCACTGCCCAAATAGGTCAGATAGCTGGCTCTTCCTGCCAAGAAGTAGGGCAGGACCTAGTACCTGGGTATCCCTGTCCGCAGAAGGGAGTTGGGACAGAGGCAGAGCCTCTGCCTTCAGGGTCCCTTAGAGGCAGATACAGCCAGCAGTCTACAGATTTCCCTGCTCCCCCAGTGGAGGTGACAGTGCTTAGAATATCATCGTTGCCGTGAGCACTGTCATGCAGCAGACGTAGCAAACCTTTGCTGTTCTCACCAGCTCATTTCATTCATAAAACAGTGATGGCAGGGCCTGGTAAAAGGGTTGTCATGACAGTTAAAACAGGCTGCCACAAGAAAACATGTGGCCCTAAGCTCGCCACATGCAGAGCAAGCACACGAGGACTGGTGGTTTTTGAGTCCCAAGATGACGCTGCTGGGAATCAACATAGCAGGATTTGAATCCGGGTCAAACTAGGCTCTTAAATGCCACTCCACACTGCGTCAAGCCAAGAAAGCAGCCTGTCACCATCTCCACTGAGACAATGGGGAGGCGTGGATGCCAGGCAGGAGCACTAGTGACAAGGAGCAATTGCAAGTTAAGGCTCAGCCCAGCTCTGTAAAAAGGAAGGGACTTTGGGCCTGGGTTTTTTGTTTTGTGGTGCTAGGGATTGAACACAGGACCTTCACACTGAGTCACATCCCCAGCTGTTTGTTTTGAGTGTTGTGTTTTGTTTTGTTGTTTGAGACAGGGTCTTGCCAAGTTGCCCAGGCAGAGCTCAAATTTAAATTCCTCCTGCTTTAGCCTCCCAGAGTTCTGGGATTATAGGCATGTGCCGCCATGCCTGCCTGTGCCTGGGATTAACCTGCAGCGGAAGAGGCTGGTAGGGCTGGTGGCTCCCCATGGGCTAGTGACCCTCACTCATACCTGACTCTTGCAGCTCTCACATCAGTCGAAGTTTGTCTCGGAGATGAGCGAGTATGTGGGCACCTTCCTGGAGGGATGCCAGGACGACCCTGAGCGGCAGCTGCTCGTGCTAGTGGCCTTCTCATCCATCACCAACCAAGGACTCCCCGTCATGCCTACCTTCTGGCGTGTTACACGGTTCCTGAGTCCCCAGGCCCTGCAGGACTATGTGGCCTGGCTGCAGGACATGTGTCTCCAGCCCAGTCTGGACTCCTTGATTGACTTCAGCACCGTGAACCAGAAGAGAGTCCAGGATGCTTCATTCAATACGTGAGTGGCCCAGGGGGTGAGGGACCCCAGATTAAGGACTCTGCGGTAGGGGAACTCCAAACCACAGAAGGAGGAAAGAGAGGAGTCTTAGCTCTTGAAGATGCCCTCAGCCTTTCCATAACGATCTACAGGGCAGGAGGTCTTGGTTTCTTGTCAAGATGGGGCAAAGGAATTCCCAGGTTTTTGTCATCTCTGAACGTCTTCCATGGTGTTGGTCTTTGCCCCACAGACCTGAGCGAGCTACATTCCGGCTGCGGAAGTGGATTGTCCACCGCCTGGTCAGCCTTTTGGATACCTTGCACCTAGAGAAAGAGGAGGCCTTGGTCGAGCAGGTGGCCAGGTGTGAAATGTGCTCAATCCCCAGTAGTGACTAAGGAAGGGGCCCCCTTGCCCAGTCCTAGTATGGGTCCACCCTGGAGCCAGAAGCCTTTGGGTTGAGTCCCTGGCACCTCCCACCTCTGTGTCCAACATGGAGCTGGAGTTGCCCCCACCCGCCACCACCATGGTCACAGTAGCCAGCTTCACTAGCCAACCAGCCTCCCCCCACCCCGCCGCCCAGCCCCCCATTTGAAGGCACCAGAGCATGACTTGACCACTGGTCAGACAGCCCTTGTCTCGGCTTCAGGAGGGGCTCTGGTTCCCATTCCCTAACTCAAGCCAAGATCTAGACCAGAGAAGCAGCCCCTGCTTGTCATTGCCCATCTGCGCCTGGCCTTGCCCTGTTGGGTCCTGGGGGTTGTGCCCAGCGCAGAGTAGCTCCTCCTTCCTCCTGGCATACCCTCCATGGTACCACCCAAAGAGGGGAGCCTGTTGGAATGAATGGCACAAGCTGAGGTGACACTGGCTCTCTCCCAGGTTTTGTTTGTTCCACTCATTCTTTAAGACAAAGAAGCCCACAAGCCAGATCCCAGAGACCAAGCAGCAGTTCTCCTTCCCTGTGGACAGCCGGACACGAGAGTTCTTCACCAGTGCCTTTTTCAGGTGGGCCTTGGGCAGCCTGGGAAAGTCCAGGGTGGTGAGGAGACCTTGGGGATATTTGCTCCCTCCTGTGCTAAGCTGGGAGTAGTAGGCACCCAATAGATCCAGAAGCCAAGGGACCAAGCCCTGAGGTGAGTGGAGAGGGGGCTGTGTTTGTCTGTGTAGTCCTCTCACTCCAGCCTCACCCTCACCAGCCTGCTGCAGATCCTCAGCACGAAGTTCAGGCACATACCGGACCAAGCCCAGGGTGGGCAGCCCTGGATCTACCGCCTGGTGCAGTTAGCAGACACACTGTTGAATCACAGCCGCAACGTGGCTATCGTCACACCTTTCACGACGCAGCAGCGCCAGGCCTGGGACCAGTGAGGCATGGGACTTGCACAACGGGTGGGACACTTGGGTATGGCTGGCAGTGGTGGTCTGCAAACATATCTTGTGCCCCACCCCCCAGGATGCTAGAAACTCTGAAGGAACTGGAGGCCTGCTCCTCAGAGGCCAAGGCCACTGCCTTCCAGCACCTGCTGCTCCTGGTGGGCATCCACCTCTTCAAGGTACGGTGGCCTAGAGGGAGGCCTTTAGGAATCTAGGGTTCTGGGGCTTGATGGGCCCCTTACAGAGAGGCTTGGGGCCAGGGAAGGCCCTAGGGGGTTGAAGTTGGTCTCCTAGTCCATCCTGGAATTATAACCCAAGGAAAAATCACCATGTCTACTTATAGGCACCAGCCAGCATCCCAAGCTTTCCCTACAGTGCCACCTCTTATGATCCCCAAAGCTTTTGGGCAGGTACTTCCCAAGTTTTACAGGTAGGGAAACAAAGCCAAGTAATTTGCCACACAGCAAGTGGCTGGGATTCAAACCATCCCACAGGATCTCCCAAATGTGGTTTACAGACCAGAGGTGACAGGTATGAAGGAGGGAGGCCGACTCAGCACCCATGGGACATGTCACTGGGGAGTCAGTTAGTTTGCTGTGCATGGAGGCTCCCACTTGTAATTCCAGTACTCAGGAGGCTGAAGCAGGAGGATTGCCACAAGTTTGAGGCCAGCTTGGGTTATGTAGTGAGACCCTATCACAAAAAGGGAGGCAGCCAGGCCCCCGGTTTAATTCTCACCCCACCCAGAAGCAGTGGTGGTGGGCGGGTGAGGTTAGTATTTTCCTCTATGTGACTCCTCAGCACAGGTTCTATGTCCCATCCTGTGGGGTGTCAAATTCTCACATTTCTCTAACTCATACACCTTCCAATAATGGGTCCTGTAAAATACCCTGTCTCCCTTTCTGTTCTGTCCAGCAAGAAGCTTTGACTATATTTGAAGCTTAGCACCAACAGTGCTGTTACCCCTTGTGTTTCCCCGAAGTCCTGAACCCTGATTTGTTCAGCAGTGTTTCCCTGGAGGTGCCTGAGGCTCTTATCAGGGCAGCCTGAGTAACAGGTCCCTCATTTGTTTGCTTCCTCTGGGCCTGTAGCTGTAGTTTTTGCTTCCAATCCTTGGCATCGAGCCTTTGATAGCAGCAGGGCCCCAGTGACTTTTAGACACCTGAGTAACCTGCCTCAGACCTTGGGATCTCTGAGTCTGACTCTTCAGAGGAAGCTGTAGTTCAAAGTGTATCAAATCCTTGGGGAAGAGTTGCAACCCAGAGAAAGACATCTGCCTATTCGCAGGGATCTGGAGACTGACACCCAGGGTGTTATGAGGGGGAAGTCTGCCTTGCAGCTACTACAGATTACAGGATGTTTCCTAGAGCTGCACACCCTGCCCCACCCCACCCACCCCCACAAACACTTCACTGGTACCTGGGACCCAGGTTCAGGTCTGTCTCTAATGCCAAGCCAGGTGTTGAGCCATGGGAGGCTGGGAGCTACAGGGTTCCATGCTCACTGAGGGCTCAGATCCTGTGAATACATATGAAGTAGGGAGAGGCCATTAGCTCCTGGGCTACGTTGGGGTCTTCTTTCCCGAGTGGTGAGGGTGCCTGGGCAGGGCAGGCTGGTGGCCAAAATGTTTAGGCCTCAGCCAGCTGTTCTCACTTGGCCAGCTCCTTGCCTGGCTCAGCAAGCGCAGGAGCAAAGCCTGTCCCCTGATTTCTTCCTACCCTACCCACAGTCCCCCACAGAGAGCTGTGACCTCCTAGGGGACATCCAGACCTGCATCAAGAAGAGCATGGGGGAGAAGACCCGCCGTTCCCGCTCCAAGGCCATCAGTGGGTCATTGTGTCTGGGGGCGGGGTGGGAAGGCCATGTCCTGTCGCGTAAAAGGGACCCCCCAAGCAGGGCTGGCCTGTACAGCCAGCAGTGCCCTGTCTTGGCTCAGCCATCTCTCTGCTTACAGGCTCCCAGGAGCCACCATGGGTGGAAGTGATGGTAGAGATCCTGCTGTCCCTGCTGTCCCAGCCCAGCAACTTGATGCGCCAGGTGGCCCGGAGCGTGTTTGGCCACATCTGCTCCCACCTGACCCCACGTGCCCTACAGCTTATCCTGAATGTGAGTTGGGATTTAGGGGAAACAGACTGTGGAATGGGGCTCACTGAGCACCAAGTTATGCTGGGGATACCACGTCATTATCTCAGCCCCCTCTGCAGAATCATTCTGAGTAGGGACTCATTCATACTGCTGCTGCACCAGCCTATCCCATGCATCCTGAGGGCTGTCCAGGAAACACTGGTGCTCCCATTCTCTTCCGTGAGATGGAGCCTTTGACCAAGACGGCTAGGTCTGGTCAGAGGAGGCGAGGTGCAGCGATGAGGAATGTTGGGAGCCTGGGTAGCAGGTGAGTCAGCACCCTGGGAATCCTCCCCAGGTGCTGAACCCTGAGGAAAACCAGGATGAAGATGATGCTGTGGTGGTTACTGATGACTCCGATGAGAAGCAGCTGAAGGATGCAGAGGTATTGGCCAGCAGAGAGCCGGTCTGGGAGGGCTACAGCCGTGGGCTAGCAGTGGGGAGGTATAACCAGCCTACCTCACAGGATGACGGCTCAGACAGCAAAGAAGAAAACTCAGAGAGCGAAGTGGATAGCGAGGGAGAGGAGAGTGAGGAGGAGGAACGAGACGAGCATGTGGACCCAGGCTTCCGCCAGCAGCTCATGGAAGTGCTGCAGGCTGGGAAGGCACTGGTGAGCAGGAACCAACAGAAAGGCGTGCGTGCGTGTGTGTCCAGAGTGTGTGTGTGTGTGTGTGTGTGTCCAGACTGATGGCTGGGCCTCTGTCCCCAGGGTGAAGTGGACAGTGAAGAGGATGAGGAAGAGCTGAGCGATGAGGCCATGATGGCCCTGGATGAGAGTCTCTCCAGCCTGTTTGCTGAGCAGAGGCTGCGCCTCCAGGCCCGGCGTGATGAGAAGAATAAGCTGCAGAAGGAGAAGGCGCTCCGGCGGGACTTCCAGATCCGGGTGAGCAAGTGAGCAGGTGGCTAGTGCCCTGCACAGCCCCTCCCTGTGCTCAGTCCTGAGTGGACTGACCCCACTCTGACCCCTAGGTGCTGGACCTGATCGAGGTGCTGGTGACCAGGCAGCCTGAGAACCCTCTGATTCTGGAGCTGCTTGAGCCACTGCTGAACATCATCAGGAACAGCATGCGCAGCAGCAGCAGCAGCAGCAAACAGGAGCAGGACCTCCTGCACAAGACGGCCCGTATCTTCATGTGAGTGGGGCGGGTATGACAATAGGCCCCAGCCAGTCAGCCAAGCCTCGCACAGAGGCCACTCGGTAGCTGCAGTCTTCGATTTCCTGTCATTTCATTCATGCTAGCTGTGCCCTAGAGCTGGCGTCCTCAGGTCCCCAGCCGTCCCTGCCCACAGAGTCATAACAGGAGATCTGACCAGTCAGTCATCTGGCAGTGACAGCACTGCACGAGCAGGGATCTGGTAGTAATGGGAGACTGAGAGCACGCAGGTGGGGACATGTAATCCTAGAAGTGGCCACAAGGCTGGAGCTGTGGAACGAGTGGACATCACCAGGAGGCCCCAGGCGGGGCTGAGGGGAGGGAGTGTTCAGGAGCTGGTCATAGGCGGCTGCAGCTGGAACAGAGGAGCTGCCTCCCTGGCATCGAAGGGCCCATGGGGGCATTTCAGCCACAGTGTGGGAGCAGGGACAGTCTGATTTGGAGAAGGTTGAGGGAGGGCTTACTAGAGGCAGGGAGTCTGGCAGGGAAGCAATTATGGCATCTAAGAGACAAAGTCTGTGCCAAATACAGACCTTCGAACCTGAGGAGGCAAAGGCCTAAAGTCCTGGGTCCCCAAATACACAGCAGACAGGGTTTGGGGCACCCTCAACATGACCCCTGGTCATGACCCTCAGATAGTTCTGCCAGTTTATGTCCAGTTTTTCCAGTGTCTCACTTAACCCCACTGTGTCCCCAGGCCTTCAGCATCACAAAGAACTTTTTGTTTTGTTTGTTTGGGTTTGGGTTTTACGGTTTTCTTTTTGTGTGTTTTGCTTTGAGATAGGGTCTCTGTATTCCAGGCTGGCCTTAAACTGGCAACAATCCTCCTGCCTCAGCCACCCAAGTGCTGGGATCACAGGCATGCACTACCACACCTAACCCACTCAGGGTTCTGAGCACACAGACTCTGGTCTTATTTTGGGTTGTTTTGTTTTGTTTTGTGTTGGTTTTTGTTGTTGTTGTTGTTTGTGGTACCAGGAATCAAACTTGGGTTCTTGCGCTTTTGAGGCAGGCGTCGGAACCACTGAGCTAAATCCCCAGGCCCTGGTCTCATTTTGCAGAGGTCCTACGGGCCACTGCCCCAGAAGAAACGGGTACTGAGGGGAGGCGTGGGTGTCTTGGCCCGTGCTACAGCCCAGTCCGGGGAATCGTTTCCCCCTTTGCCTCCTTGTTCCTTCCCCAGTGCTGTGGGACTTGGGTCCTTCCTCAGGGTTAGCCCTGCTTGGCAGAGAACCAGGGAGGGAACATCTGACCAGTGCTGCCCCTCTCGCCCATAGGCAGCACCTGTGCCGTGCCCGACACTACTGCCACGACATGGGCCACTGCGCAGCGGCTCTGCACACCCAGGTGGAGCGACTGGTGCGGCAGGCCGGCCAGCAGGCTGACTCCTCTGTCGCCCTCTATTACTTTAATGCCTCGCTCTACCTGCTGCGCGTCTTGAAGGGCAATGCCACCAAGAAGCACATGCTGGAGAGCCAACAGTGCCAGGGAGCCGGTCCCAACCATGGCCCTGAGGACACAAGCCCTCAGGTGAGTGGGGCCTGGTCCCTGAGGGCTAGAAGAAGAACCAAGCCCCAGCCCTTGGCCTTTGGCAGGCACCTGGGCCTGCCCCAAGTCTCACCCCATCTCTCGCACCTGCCCTAGACTGCCAGCTGCCTGGACCTGGACCTCGTGACTCCAGTGTACTTGGCAGCGCTGAGCTCCTTCCTGACCAAGCGCAACAGCCCCCTCACTGTCCCCATGTTCCTCAGCCTCTTCTCCCGGTACCCGGTGAGTGTCCAGGCCACCCCTAGCCCCCTGGCAACCCCTGCCCATCCCAGGCCCTGCCTCTCTCATAGCCTCTGTTATTTCCTCCCCTCCCAGGTGATCTGTAAGAATCTGCTCCCCGTCCTGGTCCAGCGCATGGCTGGCTCAACACGGGCCCGCCAGCAGGTAAGGGCTTTCCCAGATGCCCCTGGGCCTGCCAGGATTATCCACTTCATCCCCTTCTGTTTGGGTGTGTGAGGCCCAGGAGCCATGCCCTGCCAGCCTTGGCTGTGGGCTGTGCTATGGCCCTTCTCCACCATGGGTACAAGATCTGTGGAGACAGGGCTGGCTTTCTCCCATTGCCACCACTTCTTACCTGGCCTGAGCCCTGCAACTCCTGTGAGAAGCTGTCCTCTTGCCTGAACAAGAGGATGCCTAGCATCGCCCAGTCAGTCAGGTGCCCTGGCTGTTGGGCAGGCAGGAGGGTGATGGTGCTAAGCTAGTAAGAGGGCCTGAAACTGTTTCAACCCGAGGTCCCTATCCATTCAGGACCCCAGCCTTTTCCCAGGCCTCGGTGTCCCCTGCCTACATCATGAGGCGACAGGAGTGGGCTATCGCGGGGCCCAGGACAGGCACCCTTCAGGCACCACCTAGAGTTGCTATAGCCTTGTCATGTGTCTGGCGGTCCCTGAGCTTCAGCCTACAGCACCTAGCTTCCTGGTAACCACATTTTTCTCTCCTCAGGCCCAGGCCTGCCTGCTGCTCCAGAAGACCCTGTCTGCACGGGAGCTGAGGGGATGTTTTGAGGACCCTGAGTGGGAGCAGCTGATTGGCCAGGTCCTGGCGAAGGTCACGGAGGTAAGATCCTGGAGCTCCCTCCTCCCGGCTATTGGGAAGGTTCTCCAGAACCTGAGCCTCCCTCTAGAGCGGGGCTGGGATAGTCCCAGGAACAGGATCTTCCTCTGGGCTTTAGTCTCAGGCTGGGGCCTCCAGCAGGTACTCCCCTCTACATACCTCAGCCTGGCCCCTCCTCCCTAGAACCTGTGCACACTGGGGGAGGCGCAGAGCCGGTCAGAGCACCAGAAGCAGCTGTCCTCCCTGGAGTTGCTCAACACTCTGTTCAAGATGATCCATCATGAGGTGAGCCAGCAGCCCGCAGAGCTGGGCCTGGGAAGGAGCAGGCATCCGGAATACTCAGGGCTTCCGGGGCAGGAGGGAGATCAGCAAGGACCATGCGGGGAAGGTTCTGGGTGCCAGTGTGAGGACTCCGAGCTGTGTGTTTACATGGTTTTCCTACCACTGGATGGATGAGTGTGAGTGACTTGGGTGGCAGAGTGCCACCTGTCCCTGACAGAGTGGGGGTGAGAAGGTTCCAGGAAGAGCGCTGAGAAGAGGCTGGAAGGGCAGGAGGCAGTGGGAAGAGGTGGAGAAGATTCCGGGTGTGGAGTCCAGCCAGCCGTCCAAGCCTGAAGCAAGAGGGCAGAGAGACGCAGTGACAAGTTGGGGCCCAGTAGGGTGCAGTATGCTCACAGGCCATCAGGGTAGAAGCCCAGGAGGTAGCTGGAGATGGGTATTTGGGTCCCCAAGCCTGGCCAGAAATCAGGATTTGGGAGACTTAGCACAGACAGCCTGGTCAGAGCCCAGGTGAGGGTGAGCTTGGCCTTTGAGCATTGCTGAGGGGAGAGGCAGGTGACAGCAAAGTAAGGGGCAGAACTGAGCAACTGCCACTGGGGTTGGAAGGAAACTAGAAGGGTGGGGGCCTAGAAGCCAGTGGGTTTCAGAAATTACCTACTTAGCACGCCAGCCTCAGGAAGAGAGGGGTGGGGAGGAGTTTGACAACCTGAGAGGACTGAGTGACGCCCTTAGAGATGGGCAGTCAGAACCATGGCAGGAGGAAGGTTGGTGGGGGGTAAGAAAGCAGAGAAGGCCCTCTGGCTGTGGGAAGAGGGGCAAACATGGAGGTGGGGGACTTGCTTCCTCCCAGAGGAGAGAGGCTGGTGATTGACAGGCAGGGGTGGCTGAGGGCCCATGAGCAGGCTGGAGCCACTGGAGAGGCCCTGCCTCCCATCACCAGGGCAGCTCCAAGCTTCACTTCTTCTGCAGAAGTTGACTGTGGACCTGACCACTCTCCTGGGTGTGCTGCGGGGCCAACAGCAGAGCCTGCAGCAGAGCCTACAACAGGGGGAGCACTCATCTGGCTCCAGCCGCCTCTACGACCTATACTGGCAGGCCATGAAGATGCTCGGAGTCCAGTAGGTTCTGAGAAGGAAGACCCACACCTTGGGAGGCGGCTGGAAAGACCCCCCTTAACCCGTGTTGGCACATGCTGTGGTGTGGGTGCATGGGTCTGAGAGCTTTGGGCAACTTGGGTCCACAGGACCCCAAGGTGGAGGTGGCTCCTGCCCTCGCTGGATGCTTTCTTACCCTGCTCACTTCCTCCTAGGCGCCCCAAGGTAGAGAAGAAGGACACCAAAGCAGTCCCCAATGTCTCTGAGAGCCCCATTAGCATGAAGCGGAAGAAAAAAGGGTTCTTGCCAGAGACCAAAAAGCGTAAGAAACGCAAGTTGGAGGAGGCCACACCAGAAGAGGGGGCCACGCCAAAGGGAGCCACTCCTGTAGCCACTGGTGGTGACCAGCCACCCAGCACAGGCAAGAAGAGAAAAAGGATGAAGGCCAAGGTCCTAGCCCAGCCCCAAGGGGATGGGACCCCTGCTGCCAAGAGCCCAGGCCCTGACACCCTCACCTTGAGCCCCAGCACCCCTGCCAAGACTCCAGAGCTCCAGAAGAAAAGCAGAAAGCTGTCGCAGGTGAATGGGAACACCCCAGTGTCCCCCACAGAGCCTTCAGGCGAAAAGCAACATCTGAAATCTCTTTCCGAAAAGGGAATCTCAGGCAAGTCCCCACAGTCTGCCCTGTCACGGAAGAAGGCAAGGCTGTCTTTGGTCAGGAGCCCCAGCCTGTTCCAGAGTGGGGGCAGGAAAAAGAAGTTGCTGAGGCAGCAGCTAAAAACACCCTGAGCGCTGGTGCCCACCCCCCCACCCACCCACCCCCGGGTCCCAGTCCCAGTCCCAGTCCCAGTCCCAGTCCAGCAGCCCTTGACAGTCCTGTTTTTTCACAATTTTAATAAAGGAGCCTAAGGCAGCAGCTTCTGGTTCCGAGGCCTGGATCTGTTGCCAGGCTGGCCCCCAGCACAGGTGTCACCACCCCTTGGATGTGTCCCACCCCTCCCTAAACTCACTGCAGGAACCACCAGGACATGATTTAAATAGGTTTATTTCTTCATTTACAAGAGGAATATATTTGGCTTCTCTCTTAAGATTCTGAGATTCACAATCAGCAGCTCTAAAAAATAAAGGAGCAGTTTGGCTTCCGGAAGGAAGAGGAGGCAACATTTGGACCTAGTTCTTGTACAACAAGAAAACATTGCTGGGGCCCCAGGTGAGGTTGGGTGGAGGCCAGGCTGGTCTTCGTGGGGTACCACCCCTTTGTCCACCCCCTAGGGTGCCCCAGAGCTTGGAAGAGTGGTATTCCACTAGCTAACACACCACTGAAGCCACAGCCAGCCAGTAACTAAGCAAGGGGAGCAGTGTCCAGCTGGCTCTCAGCATCTATGTGCAGGGAGTGTGGGGCGGAGGGTACAAGCTCCTCTGAGGGCCTGCTGTGCAGGTGACAACTGTACCCTGGTGGGTGGTTGTAGGGAGTGGGGGTGCGGATAGCAGGGTGATCAAAAAGGCTGGGGAGAAGGCTCAGCCCTCCCGGAATCAGCTGAGAGAGTCACTGTGGAAGTGTGTCTGTGAGAGCCACAGCAGCTGGTGGCCAGGGGACCAGCCTCCCTCCATCAAGTTCATCCCCTAGACCAGGAAGCTCAGGGGATAGCTGCTTCCTCCAGCAGCTTCAGCCCAGGCTACTGCCCCCTGAATTCTGGGTATGGTTCCCTGGGTCCTGCCCTTGGAAAAGGCTCAGCCCATCCTGAGGAAGGGAGTGGGCTCCAGGCTTCTGGGAGGTCAGCAGAGGTGGACTGGTGGGTGGTTCCCAGCATCTCAAACCTGGGGCGCGGGCGGTGTGTGGCTGCCACCAGGGCCTTCACCCCTGGTGATGCCAGCTCCCTGTGGAGGGGTGTTCCCAACCTGGGAAATCTCCAGGTGCAGAGACGTGTCCTCCAGAGTGACCAGCAGGCCAGGAAGCACCCTGTGACAAGTGTCCCATTCCATGTGCCAGCCTGAATCCAGTGACCCTAAAGTCAGAAGCCCAGCTAAGGGGC
Organism: Heterocephalus glaber; assembly: GCF_000247695.1. The sequence goes on along the minus strand of NW_004624786.1, from coordinate 7,102,938 downwards.
AGTGGTCCCTGAGCTTTCAAGAGCCTCAGAACCTGAATTGTAGCCCTGTGGCCGGGACCACCTCTTCTCTGTATAGTCCAGGATCTACTGGGTCTTCAAAGCTGTAGGTAGTGTCTTGCCCAACACACTGCGTGGGAAAGTCCAGCTCCCTGGCCTCACCACCTAGGGCGGGCAGGATCTTGCCCAAGATCACATAAGCCTGTGGCAGGCCAAGGTCTCCTGATAGATCTACCTGGGGGTGCCTTCTCCCTGGGGCCCAGGGGCCCTGCAGTCCAAACCCAGGGCTGAGAATCTGTCCAACCTGGTGGCCCCAACACACACAGCGTTCCAGGGTAACAGAGGATGTGGCTTCTTGGAGCCAGGTCCACTCAGCAGTCCTGGACCAGAGAGGGTGAGTGCCCAGGTGTGGGTCACACAGGAAGCTCTGGGACAGCTCTGCTGTTCTGGGATGCTGTAGGACGCTTCCCAGATTAGGTGAGAGCAAGGGTTCTTCACTGTCCCAGTGGTACCTAAGGGGGAGAAGGGTGTGATTTCAGAGTTGGGGTTTTGGGGGGCCCATCCCAAGGCTTCGCTCCTCACTTTACCTGCTGTTTGGGGAATCAGACTTGCTCTGGGCTCTGGGACCATAACCCTGGGCTTGCGCTGCTGGGAAGCTGCAGCCTCCAGAGCCCAGACCCTGAGGAAGGTCACTAGGAGCTGGGCCCTGGCACCTTCAGGAGGATTTGGGAGTACAGAATCCCAACAGAACGGGGAGTTCCTGACCAGTCTCAACCTTGACCCATGCCCTCAGGCCTTTCAAGGAAGCAAGCATCTGATTTACTGGAAGGAGGCCACTCCCCCTCACGTAGCTCCGTCACTGAATTTGGACAGCATTTCAGGAGTCAGGGTTGGTGGGATGAGTTCAGGAAACAGGCAGCTGCCCAGGAGTCTCCCTGTCCCTTAAAACTGCTCTGTTGGGCTGAAGCACCAAGACTGCCTTGCAAGCACAAGGTCCCGAGTTCGATCCCCAGTACCAGAAAAAAACAAACTGCTGTGTCCCCCTCCTTAGCCTGCACTCACCGCCTCAGACCTTCATGGATGGGGGCGGCAACACCAGCTGATTCACCCTGAGGGAGAGACGGGCGGGGGTCAGGGTGGCGCTTCAGCGGGGGCCGGGCCCGGGCACGGTTCTGGCACTTCGCATCACTGGGGCTGGCTGACCGGAGGTGCTGGGCAGGGACCTCGTCAGCCCCAGGGGGAGGTGGGAGAGCCCAGAGGTGGGAGAGAAGAAAGAGAAGAGTAAACAGAAAAGGAGAAAGAAGTCAGAAAAGGAGAAGAAAGCGGTGAGAGGGTCTCAGCTGTGAAAACTTGCAGCTCCAGAGAAAATCCCACATCCTAGGCCACAGGCTTGGCAGCTGCCATCATGGGCTATAAGTGTGACAGAAGCTTGGAGGTGGGGCATGGGAGGCCTGGGGCCCAGGCGTGCTGGGGCTGGGTCCTGGAACCCGGCACCAGGCTACCCACCCCTCACCCAGGGTGCAGAGGAGGCCACTGTAACCCCACACACACACTGCTCGGCAGGGACATGGCAGGACTGTCACAGTCCCTGGGTCACAGCCGAGGCAGCCAGCCCACCCCCTGCCCACTCACTGCTGCTCAGCCTTGGCACGGTCGCTGAGGAAGAAGAGAGCAGTGGCGAGGAAGAACATGCCACCCAGGACCACGACGAAAGGACAGAGCATGAGGGCGTAGCCCAGACTCAGGAACTCCCAGAGCGGGGAGTCCTTGGTGCTCTGGCGAATCAGGTCTGAGATCTGTGAGGATTGGGAGGTGGGATCAGGGCTGTGCCACCTCCCGAAGCCCCCGAACACTCCAGGGCAGCCCCGACACCCCCCTACCCCCAGCCACTCACAAAGCCGATGAGGTAGGGGCTCCCTGCGTCACCCAGCAGGTGGGAGGTGAAGCTCTGCAAGGCCACAGCGGTGGCCCGTCGGGTGGGGATGACCACGTACTGCAGGACAGATAGGCAGGTCAGTGGCCAGAGCCACCAGGTCCCCCATCTAGTCCACCCCTGCTGCTGTGACACTTCTGAAGACCCCACAGCCTCAATCAAGCTCCCGCCCTGGTGTCTTCACCTCCTCTCTCCCGATACGGTAGCTGCTCCCCATCTGCCCCTCCACCTACAGCTCGCTGACCCCACCTGCAGCAAGCACCAGGCCCAGCCCAGACCCCTCTGACTTGCCCTCCATCCCCACCTCAGAGGCAGAGATCTTTGTCTTCTCTCCAATCATATCCAAGTGGGAGAATAAGATGGTAGTGGTTCCCACAGGCCTAAAGTTACAGCTTAGTGCACTTTCAGGAGGCCAAACTGTCAAGAATAGCAGAGCTGGGCCAAGAATTTAGCTCAGTGGTTCCACTACCTGCCTTGCAAGCGCAAGGTCCCAAGTTCCATCTCCAGTACCAAAAAAAAAAAAAGAATTAGAGCAGAGCTGCCTCCTCACCTGCCGCTGACCAGGCTGCCATCAGCTCTGCACTTGGTTCTTGGGGAACACCCAGGTACCATGGTCAAGGGACACTGAGGCCCAAGGAGGTGCCATTTCCCAGGGGTCACATGGAGTGGTGCCACTCTGGAACTGCAAGCCTGGCCTCTTGCCCTCCCACAAGTTAAATACCTCTCTTGGCTCCCCTTTCATGAGGACCAAGCAAGGCCGAGGTTGGCGTGGGACAGGGGCTGGTGTGAAGTAAGATCCTTGCCTGGAAGAGCCTCATTTGAATAGATGGGCAAACCCCCGACCCAGCACCAAATGCCAAGAACTCATGGGCCCCAGACACCCTATTCACCCACCATTAAAACTGAGCAAGCCCTGACCAGCTCCAAGTCAGACAGGAGGGGCTAGGGCAGAGCAGCCAAATGGGCAGCACCAGCCCAGTGGGTGTCCCTGGGCACCCCTGCCCCTGAACTCCAGCTAGTTTCTCTGTCCAGGGCACCAGCCTCCATGGACAGTGTGCAGACAGTAGCCCCACAGGGAACCCTATCTGAGATGAGATGGGAAGAGACCTGGATCTGATGAGACTGCATGACCCCATTTCCAGTAATAACTAGTCACTTAGCACTTGATAAACTGGAACATGATTTCCCTGGGACCCAGACCCTGTCAGCAGCTGTCAGGGGCTGCCCCTGGGGATGGAGACAGGGAAAGGCCGGCTGCCCAGTGCCAGGGGCACTTGATTCAGACACTCAGTCCCCCATCACCCTGGGGTTGTATGGTGACCCATCCTACCCAGCCACCACCCAGCTCCATGCTGAGACCCCAAGCTGAGTCAGAACCCACCACCTCCACCCTGCCCATGGACTGGGACAGAGACCATCAGGGGGAAGCAGATACTCAAAGAACCTTGGGTGGACAAGGCAATTTCCTGAAGCAGAGGCACTAGCAGGGGCCCAGTACCTGGCCAGACTCTGACCTCCTGGGCTGTCCCCTGTGGTCACACCAGACCTCAAGCACCCTGAGGGTCTTTCTTCCCCTGCCCTTGCCCCTCCCGACACCCTCCCATGCGAGTCCTCTGCACTCTCTGCTCCCAGTCCTCTCCTAACCCTGACCTGGAGGATCTCCAAGGATGGAACAAGGGTTGTACCCACCCCTGCTTCCCCCCGACTGAGTGCCACAAGCCAAGAAGTCCACTGCCCCCTCCTGGTTCCTCCCAGACTGCTCCCATCCTGCCTGGGGACACAGGCCCCTTGCCTGCTGTTCAGATGGCTCTTTGTCCCTGGCTGGCTGGTCTGCAGCCCATTGTTGGCCCTGTGAAGACGGCCTCTGTCTGGCTGGCCCAGCCTCGGGCACCCAGGCAGGCACGCCCGGGAGGGCAGAGCCCACAGACACTTGGCCCCTGGGGGGAGGAGTGCTGGCAGGCAACACCACCTCCGTGCCAGCCTGGCACCGCCAGCCTCCCCACACAAACCTGAGCCTTGAGACAATCCCCTCCCCACCCTGCCCCACACCCCACCTCATCTGCCTGCTCAGCCCTGTTTGCAGACCCTGATGCAGACCCCAAAACCTCCCAGCCTCTGGGGTCACCTTCCCAAAGGCCTACTTCCAGCTCTCCCACCTCCTCACTGGCCCTCTCCTGATGCTCCTGTGAAGTCAAAAGGCCTAGGTCAGCCCAAGGTGATCTCAGCCTGCCTGGCTCACCATGAGGATGTCCGCAGTGATGGCCCAGTTAGAAAACAGCAGTGTCTCCCCGACAAAGATACAGATCTGTCCAGGAGAAAAGAGAGCAGCCATCAGGGGCCTCTCCACCCACCAGCAGCCCCAGCTGCACCTGTACTCTGGCTGCAGCCTCCTATCCCTCCCCACCCTCTCTGGGTGGATTACCCAGAGAACTCAAGCCATACCCACACCCCCAAGGGATACCCAGAGCCCTGGACAGGTGGTGGACGGAGCAAGGACAAGCAGCCACGGGACAGGAGCCTCCCCATGAAGATGGAGGGCCCAGCAACCCAGACTTCATTTCCAGCCCAGCTCCAACCTCCCTCCCCGACCACTGTGCCCGGCCCCTACTACACTCACATAGGCGCCCATGATGCTGCTCTTGGCCGCTACGAAGATGAGGCAGATGAAGATGGCAGAGCCCAGCATGCCCACAGCACACACCAGTGGGTCAGCCCTCTGGGTCCGCAGGCGGCACCAGCGTGTAGCGCCTGCGCCCGTGACCACACCCAGAAAGCCCGTGAAGCAGGTGATAGCCCCAAAGATGAGGCTGTGGGGAAAGAGGACATTTGGTACAGGTTAGGGGGGGTCAACAGCTGGAGCAGAGGTGTTTCCCTGTCCAGTGTCCCTCGCCAGCCACCCTGGCCCCACCAGCTAGGCTCACCTATCCTTGGCCCCACAGGGCGGGCTATTGCAGGTCTCCGCCGTCTTCTGTACAACTTGGGCACGGTGCAGGTAGAGTGGGATCCACATGCCCAGGGCCCCTGTGGCGAAGGACACAGCCGACGTGGCCAGGGAGGAGAAGACATAGCTGCGGCTGGGGAGAGGCCAGGGCGGCAACACTGAGCTGGGGCCAGGACCCTCTTTGGCTGCAACAAACAGCCCACATCAGGGCCCAGGAGGCTGCCTCTTCTACCTCAGCCTGCTGCCCCATGCCATCCCCTGAAAGAGCTGAGACGCCTCCCTCACAGGCTCCAGGGCGGGTTCAGGCTACAGGAACAATAAACTCTAGCAGCCAGAACCGCCAGCATCAGACCTGGCAAGCGATGGGCTGAAGGTGCTAAAAGGCCCTCTCACTATGGCAGCCCTCCCTCTTCCCGACAGACCTCTCTCTCCACAGTACTCACTTTCGGATCAGGGCCTTCATGTCTCGGAGCCACGAGCTCCGTGCCTTGAGCTGCCCCCCGAGTTGGTCAGCATGGCCTCTCTTAGTGGCTGGGACCAGGATGAGGATGAGCGTTCCTGTGATCATGCCCAAGACAGGGGACACCTGGTGGAGGATGAGCCATGAAGTTAGGACACAGCCCCATCGGCTTTGTCTTTGCTGCACTAGAGGGGGCCAGGCAAGCTGTACCTTCCCTGGGCTCTGGGGCACTGCCTGGCCAGCCCTCCTGATGGGCAAAGCCATTGGGGGCAAGGTCAGTGAGGGGTCTAGGGGCTCAAAGGGGACTCTTCAGACCAGGGAAGACAGGCAAGGAAGACTGACAGACTGAAAGAAAGGAGGAAAGTGATAGATGAATGGATAGATGGATGGACAGATACAGGAGGAAAGAGGGGTTACTGAGCAGAGGATACATGGAAAGGTAGGCAGGCATACGGAAGGAAATTGGATGGACAGATGGATAATGAAAAGACAGATGACAGACATATGAAATGATGACTTGGAGGGAGGAGAGAATGGGGGAGACCAGCCCAGTCCCACCCTCTGAAGCTGGGAATGTTCCCCAGATACACCTCTCGCTCTGTGGTGCCCTGAGAAGGGAATGGCCAGGCACGAGTCAGGTATGCTCCTGCTCGTCAATCAGGTAGAGTCCTTTGGGAGGAGCCCGTGCAGGCCCCTTTGCATCTGCGGCCAGCCTCCTGGCAGGAAGAGAGTCTGCAAGGCCCCAGAACTCTCCGAACATGGGAGGGGACTTCTTGACAGCCTGGATTCCAACACACCAGCCCTTCCACCACTCCCCGAGCAAAAAGGTCTGTCCCCACCCCCACCCCAGGCCTGGGAGCCTTGAGCTGGTTCCTCTCCATGCCACCGCTCTCCATCCCCACCAAGAAATTCCACGGAGGCTGCTTCCTTCCTGCTTTTGAGGAAAAAACACTTTGTCTTAAGCTTCCTCTCCTCTGGGAGATGGGGATCTCTGTTTCCTCCGATTGCACTATCCTGGAGCCTTGGTAACTATGTCCCAGGCCTCTGACAGGACAGGAAATGGCTCCAAGGGGCCCTACACTGAGGTCCTGTCCCAGCCTTGCCCCAGCACAGAGCCAGGGCTAGAAGCAGGAAGCTCTGTCGTGGACCTGGAATTTCCTGCCATGGGAAGAGAATCCTTCATCCTCTCAACCTGGGGCTCCCAAGAGAGGTTCCAAGCCTCGGACTGAGACCCTGAGGCAGTGGGGCTCTGACTCGCCTGACAGCTCAGTGTAAACTAATCTAGCTCAAGACTTCAGAGCCCAGGCTGGCGAGGAGAGCCCCTGGAGGTCAAGGCCAGTGCCCTAGCGTCTCTAGTCATCCTGGGGCAAGGGCTGGACTGAGGACGATCTTATGCGAGGGGACCTAGGCCTTACCCGAAGGGCCCAGTGCCAGTCTCCAGCAGCCTGCTTCACACTGGAGCCAGTGATGTAGCCCAGGCCACTGTAGAGAAGACAAACACGCATCAGGCTGAGCAGAGACAGGGGCTGGGACAGGAAATGCTCACTGGTGTATGAGGCAGGCTGCACACCTTACCTCCCCACCCAGCTAGCTGGTCAGGCCTGCTCCAAGGCTGACTGCATGCACATGTGGCTAACAGAGGAAATACTCAAAAGTCCAGGGGTACCTAGCCCAGATCCTCCCCCACACCCTGGCATCTCCTCTCACCTGCCCAGCGGGATGGCAAAGTAGAAGACAGACAGCATGAGCGTGCGTGTGTTCTTGGTGAAGAGGTCGCCAATGATGGTGGGCGCGATGGTGGAGTAGCTGGCCTCGCCGATACCCACTAGACCCCGGGACAAGACCAGGAGCCAGAAGTACTGCGGGGGAGGGTAGAGGATGCTAGGGCATGGCGCTGCTCCTTGGCTGCTCATTCTTGCTCCCATTCTGACCCCACCCCTGCGTGTGGGGAGGAGCCAGGGAAGGGGATGGAGCCCACCCCTCACCTCAGCAGTGACCAAATTCCCCGGCTATGCTGGGCCTCAGTGTGCCCCTTTGTACGGCAGGTCTGACTAGGACTGGACTTTCCCAGCTTGAGAGCTGTTTGGCCTAGACAGGCCTCTTGGTCCCTATAAGCTAGAACCTAGGAGAGTTCCTCCCTGGTCCTGGCCCCACCTCAGGAGCCCCTCCCCCAAGCAGGGTATTAGGGCCAACCCTGATGGCATGGAGAACCCAGTGTGAGTGGGGAGTGAGCAGGGCAGCCCACTGGGCTCAGGGCCCCTGCCACACACACATCAAAGCACAAAGCCAGCCGAGCAAGGAAGGGTGGGGCCCTGCCAGCTGCTTGCTGGTGGTCCTACCCTTTGATGTGGACCTGCCCTCTCAGTCACCCCAGCTGCCCAGGGCCTGAGAACACAGCCTGGTCATGGTTCTCTGGCCCCACCCTGGCCACCCATCCGGCCAGCAATGCCCACATCCAGCCCTCTCTCAGGGGTCCCCAGTTCCCTCTCCAACTGCCCAGCTGGCTCGCTAGGCCTTGCACCTGACCCCTTCTCTCTTTCCTGGGCTGTCTTTCCTTAGCTCCTTGCTTGTTTCTTTTCCTGGGAACTACCAACCCACAGCCTTTGCCTATTTTTCTGGTGGATTGCTTGACCTTTTTTTTTGTATTGACTTATATGAGCTTTTCCTACACCACAGGGCTTGATTCTTTATCATTTGTGTCACCAATGTTTTCAGTCATCTTCCCACTTTGTTTATGGTGAGTTTCACTATTGCTAAGCTTCCCGATCTTCTCTTTAATTTGCAGTCAAATCTGTTTATTTTTCCTTAATGCCTTGTTTAGGAAGGCTTACACTCTCCCCAAAGCATTAAAACCATTCTCTTCAATTTTACATTTGTTACATTTTAGAGAGGCTGGGATGCACGTCATCCATCCCTCCCAGCATACTAGCAGGCAGAAGGGGCCCTGTGTGTCCCTAACCCACTCACAGCAGCCTGCTGGATTGCGTGCTTGCTGTGAAGCCACCTCTGTCTTGTTGCACACTTAGGTACCAATAAACAGCACTTAGTGTCCTCTGTGTGCTTGTAAAAAATAAACATAAAAGGGACCATTCCATGCATTTTACTCTGCCACATAGTTTTTCCCTCATTCTTCTTTGTTTTGCAACCCATTTGTGCTGGTTACCTTAGATCTAGTTCATTTTTCTGCTATCCAGAATTGCAAGACGAATATGCCCCATTTATAAGCTGTGCAGGCCCAGGCCCTACACCCTATGCAGGTGGTCCTTGGCATTGTTGCCTCCTTTTTTCCCCTTTTTTCCCCAGCTGCTTTCACACTAAGCTACATCCTATCCTCTTTTGTTTGTTTTCGAGACAGGATCTCCGTAAGTCACTAAGTTACCCGGGCTGGGCTCAAACTTAATCTTTCTCTCACCTCAGCCTCACATAGTCCTGGAATTACAGATGTGCCATGGGTCATGCCTGACCTATCTTTTATTTTTGAGACAGAGTCTCACTCTGTTGCCCAGACTGGTCACAAATTCACAAAATCACGCAATCCTCCCACCCTATCAGCCCAAAGGAGCTGCAACTACAGGCGTGTGTGCCATTGTGATCTCCTAAGAGGTTCTAACAATTCACACTCCCGCCAGCAACTCTTGAGACCTGGATTCCCCACAGCTGTAATAACACTTGGTATTGTCAGCCTTTTTAATTGTTGCCAATCTGATGAGTGTGAAATGGTATCTCATTGTTGTTTTAATTTGCATTTCCCTGATTACTCCAGAGGCTGAGCCATCTCATCCTACATTTATTGGCCATTGGGGTATCTTCTCCTGGAATGGCCTGTAGCTACCCTTTGCTGGTTTTTCTACTGGGTCTGGCTATGTAGTTCAGGCTGGCCTTGAACTCACTATGTAGCCAAGGCTGGCCTCAAACTCAGAGATCCTCCTGCCTCAGCCTCCCAAGTGCTAGGATTACAGGTGTGCGGCACCACACCTAGCCAAACTGTTTCTTACCCAGATGAATACTCAGTTCTTCCCGAACCACTGATTTGAGATGTAAGTTTCATTCTACATTCAATCCCCAGAGTCACAAGGACTTGATTTTACTGATCTCTTCATCTATCCCTCAACTGTTTTAGTTAGAATACCTGTAGATTTTTGGTTTTGTTGTTTTTTTAGTTTGTTTGTTCATTTGTTTTTGAGTTTTGTTTGTTTGTAGTACTGGGTATTGAACCCAAGGCTTTCACACTGAGCTACATCCCCAGCTCTTTTTTATTTTGAGACAGGTTTTCACTAAGTTACCAAGTTGCCCAATCTGAGCTTGAACTTGCAACTCTCCTGCCTCAGCCTCCCAGAGTGCTGGAATTACAAGCATGCACCAGAATGCCTGGCTCAGTAGATGTTATTTTAAAACACCCAATAGGGTGAATCCCCTTTCACTGTCATTTTTTGCATTGCTTTTGGCTGTCCATGGGGAATTTCTCTGCCAAATTCAGAATCGAATTGCCAAGGTCCACCGGAAACCCCCATGGAACAAGGAGCGCAATTGCAATGAATTTACACATTACCGTATTTGGGAGCAGTTTTTCTTTCTGCCTCTTCTTAGCTCCTCTCCCTAGCTCAGAATGGGGGGCAGGCGCTCAAGTCAGGATGAGGCCCAGAAGAGGCCCTAGTGGTTCCTGTTTTCTGCTGAGGCCTGCAAACTCTACCTGTCCCAGAGCCTGTGGGCCTGACCCTCCTGCATGAACCTGCAAACCTTTCAGCTCTCTGCCTTCCCTTCCACTCTCCCTTCCATCAACAGGAATCTGATCTGTCCTTGTCCTTCAAACTCTTCCAGGGCAAGGCCCACTGACGTGGCTCTCAAGGCTCTGTATGATCTGGCCCCTGCCTTCCTTTCTGGCCAAGACACCTCTTCATCCTCCTCCCTCTACACTCTGCCATTCTGCACCTATGGGTAACCCCTCTGCCCATGCCACCTTTGCCCAAAGGCCTTGCCTCCCAGGCCTGCTCCCTGGTTCACATGCAGCCTCCTCCAGGAAGTCTCCCCTGACCCCATGGATTTCAAGAGACTGCTCTCTTATCAGTGAGGACTCAACACTTTATGAGTCTTGAAGGCTCCTAGTTGGGAGCTTCTGTCACATGTTCCCACCCAGGCTCCCAAGGAAGGGCTGAGGACAGATCTTGGTTTTCTTTCCTCCTTCCTCTACCCTCTGCTTGAACACTCCTAGCAATGGGAAACTCATTACCCACACAAGGCAACCTATCTCCTCTTTAATGGTTTGTTTTTTTGGTACCGGGGATCAAACTCAGGTCCTTGCCCTTACAAGGCAGGCAGCAGAACCACTGAGCTAAATCCTCGGCCCTCTATCTCCTCTTTAGAAGAAAGAAGAGAAATAAAGATTTGTTAAATATTTGCCGTGTTCCAGGGTCTGGACATTTCATCAGATCAGTTGTTTCTCACAAGAAACCTTCAAGCCGAGAAGCATTAGCCCCATTTTAACAATAAGGAAATTGAGGCTGAGAGAGATTAAGTACATTTCTCCAGGTCACAAAGATGAGTAGGCAATGGAGCTGGGATATTCAAACCCGGGACCCAGGACCGTAAGAGCTATGTGAGAAACCTCTTTATGTTGAGTTGATGTTTGCCTCCCTGGGACTTAGACCCGAGGTATTAGCTGCTCATCATAAGCAAAGTGAGGAAGAACCAGAGAGGGGTAGGACTCACTGAGGTCCACACAGCAAGATAATGGCAGGGCTAAGACTGGAAGTCAGAGTCCTAACTCCTAGGCCAGGCTTGCTTCCCGTGTTCCTTGCAACTTGTCCAAGTCAGAGGGCAACTTGGAAAGAGTGAGGGTGCCACCTAGAGCTGCAAGGCTCCGGTATAGGCTGGCATGGAGAAGGCCCGGTCTGTAGGGCTGGTTTATAAAAACAGCCAAGGACACCACTAGTGTCCTTCTGCACTGGGAAGACACTGTCATGGGTTCAAACTAAGATAAACAGGCTAGCCACCCACTGAGGACTGGGACACGGGGATGGGAAGAGCAGGAACCCAGCTGGGCAGCGGGGTGGGCCTCACCTGCTGGGGGATGAAGGAGCTGGAGAAGGTGACTGCCGACCAGAAGAAGATGCCACAGCTGAGGATCACCTTCCTGTTGAAGCGGTCCCCCAGGTAGCCGAAGATGGGGGCAGCCACCATGAAGCTGCAGATGAAGACTGCAGGGAGAGGAGAGCTGCAGAGGCGGGCTGGGCTCCCTGCACCAGGCCCAGTGACTCATACAACCCCTTGAGGACACATGCCTGTGAGATGAACCTCAGCCTGGACCAGGGACCAAGGAAGCAGCCACAGGGATGGGCATCCTCAGCTGGGCCAGCACCAGGCAGGGCAGGTGGGCAATGCCATTCAAGTTAGGGTGATACCGTGACTCCGCCTCCTCCATGCTCACGCAGCTTGTCCATTGTACAGGGTCCCCTTGGATATTTTCTACATGCCAACCACTACAGTGGGGTTCACCACAATATTTCATTTAGCTACCCCAGCCCGCTGCCTACCTCACAGAGGAGACAGACTTGGGGAGAGCGGGGGAACTTGCCAATGCCGCACAGGCAATTCTTGTCCCAGTAGGAATTTGACCCCTTGTCTGACTTCAGAGCCTCTCTTACTTTTGCATATAATTCTCTTTATTACACATGGAAGAGAGGTTCAGAGAGGGAAAGGAATCTACCTAAAGTCATAGACCAAATCAGGGCAGAACTGGCCTGAAATTCCACATCTCACTACCTGCAAGGTCACTCAGTCACACTTGCTCCCAGGGGCTTCAGAGGTTTTCCTGACAATTAGAAACCCTGAGGTCATTCATTCACTCATCTAGTCTTTTTTGGGGAACCTAGAATGCACCATGCAATGTGTTAGGGTTAGGGATAGACCAGTGAATGAGACAGACTAAATTCCTGGCCATGGCGGAGCTTTCATTCTAGAGAACACATTCTAGAGAGCATAAGTAAATAACATAGTACATCAGATAGTGGCGGGTGCAAAGAAAGGTAAAAGGGCAGAAACAGGAGATAAGAAATATACAGTATTTGTAAGACAGACAGAGCAGATGTTGTATTTTCACATAGGAGGGCCAGAGAAGGTGACATTTTACAAAGACTAGGGAGAAGTAAAAGAAAATATCATGCAAATATTAAGACAAGAATACCAAATGCAAAGGTCCTGAGGGCAGGAGCATACTTAGCATGTTTCGGGAGACCAAAGAAGCCACAGTGACTGGAGCAAAGGGATGGAGAGGTAAAGGGGTAGGAGGCAAGGATGAGAGGCCAGATGGGGTAGGATTTTGTGGCCCACCATGTCTAGTGTGGCTTCCATGGATAAAGAAGAAAAACACTAAAGGATGTTAATGAAAGGAGGGACATGACCTGGTTTTGTTCTTCTGAAACAGAAAAGCGATATTCTTAGAAGACGTCATGGAGAGCCCCCTGTCTGTGATGGGAGGGGCCTCAGAGGTCCCAGGTGGATGAGGAGGCCTAGAACAAGGCAGGGCAGATCCTGGGTCACATAGCAAGGCAGCTCCCTGCTCCCCCGGAAGCCAGTCCCTCAGCTGACAGGTAGATGGCCAGACAAAGGCCAGGGGTAGGCAGACAGTTGTCTGGCCTCTGACCACCAGGCTAGGTGTGAGCATGGGTTTAACTGCTCCCCTGTGGACCTGAGTTCCTGGGTGAGATGAGCCTGGGAGAAGAGAAGAGCCAGGGACGCAGGGAGGGACAGAGGGCTCGAGCACGGGTCCCCTGGACTAGACAGTGAGGGTGTGATTGTCCTTCTCCATGCAGGCCACAGCAGGACAGTGAGGTGGCTGCCTGGGTGGGGGACCTGCTAACCTAATTGTGTGTGATCTGGGAACCTGGGCAGAGTCAGCATAGAAGTAGGGCACCAGTGATACGCTGCCTGGGCACAAATCTACCTCTGTGCCTCCCTAGGTGAGGAACCATGGCCAGGTCACAGCCTTTCTGTGTACCAGCTTCAGTGGTGTGCTGGTAAATGTGCAACAATTGGTCCTCTGAAAAGCCAGCAGAGGAGGAGCCCTGCATGGAGCATTTGCTGATCTTCATGGTGCAAACTCTCCTGTTGTGGTTGATGTCAAGCCAGCACCAGTACGATGTCACTGAGGGGAGCTGGGGAGTCTACTGTTCAGACAAAAAACTCTGATCAACCTTAGGAACATAGATAATAGCTAAGCATAGTAAAATAATTAGGAAGTGGTAACTTTTGAGTCTGTATTACCTTTTAAAATATGAATTATTTAATTGTAAATTTATGTAATTTCATGTTTAACAATGGTTCCATCTAACAAGCAGCTCACACAATTCCTGAAAATTTAACAATTCACTCTGCTGAGCTGGGATCAGGCCGCTCCACCAACTTCCTCATCTGTAACATGAAGATAAAAATAGCAACTCCCCTGGGCCGCTCCAATCCTGGATGAGCTAATGCGGGGAAGGTGCTTCGCACTACACCCTGCCCAGGCTGCAGCCCCACTTAAGGCTGTGCCCTTGTTTACATGAGCCAAGGTAGATACTATTTCCTCACATCAATGAAAAGAATGTTTTCCTGCTGGACCTGCCTCCCAGGGCCTGCCTGAGATCAGATAAGGATGTGGGCAGGAAGGAGAGTTCAGTCACATCAGAACTTACACATGTTAGGGGAAGAGGATGAGTGGCTTTCTGTGTCCCTGTCTGTCGGGGGACAGAGACATCCATGGGTTGTCCAGTTGAAAAGGCTAAGGTGTCGGGGAACAAGCAAGGAGAACCAAAACCTGCTGGATAGCGAAGAAGGGCTTCGTGGAGATGGTGATGTCAAAGCTGGGCGTGGAAGCATGCATAGGAGTTTACCATGGTGATAATACTACTTAAAATTAATAGTAAAATAGAAATCCCAAATCTTATAAAGGGTATTATATAATGGTTATACACTATATGCACAATGCTTATAGTTGCAATTATCATTCATAGAGTGCTTACTAATGGCAAGGCCCAGGAAGGCACGCTTGACACATGCACTAAATCTCTCTTAATAATGATTCTTACTACTATCTTCATCTTACAGAGGGGACAGTAGTGGCCGAGTGAAGTGACATGACACAGTGAATGTGGAGCTGAGCCAGAATTTAAACACTGATTGTCTGAGCCCAGAGTCCTTGCTCTAAATCACACCATAGGCTGCTGGGCTGGGAGGCAAAATCTCCCAGCTGATGTTTCCAAGGTCAGAGAAAGTTCAGGGTGTGGTGGGGACAGCAAGGAGAAGGGTCAGGCCGCAGCGTGAGAAGGCCATGGACGAAGCAGAGGGAAATGAGGCCACGAAGGGAAACTAGGCCCTAAGATCAGGCCCAGGTGTGGTTTCTAGGAGAGCACTGGAAAAGCACCCTAGGACTGAGGACAAGTGAGCCAGGCCACGGGCAGACCAATGTCCAGCTCCATCCCCGCCCTCTGCAGCAGAAGAGTGGCCCCGCTCCCACCCCAGCTCTCCTGGTTCTCTACCTGTGCATCCCCTGCCAGTCCCAGTGTGACCCAGGCCGCCAGGCACCAACGTGCCCTGAGCTCACCTGAGCCCCCAACTCTGTACCCATTTCATAACTGGGGAGATTGAGGCCTGAGGCAGAGGAATTTGCCCCAGGTGACACAGCAAGTCAGGCAGGGACCTGGACCCCTGTGTGACCCTCCATGCCTTCCCCTTGGGGACAAAGGAATCCAGGGTTGTGGGGGAGACAGGATCCATCTTTGAAGTCCCAACCCCCAGCCCCTGCTCAGGGCAGGCAGCAGGGAGGACCCCTCTGGTCCCTCAAGGATCTCTCACAAGCCAGCAAAGGGGCCTGGACACTGGGCAGAAAGAGGAGGAAGGATGATCCTGGGAGGAGCAGCCTAGGCAAAGGCCAGCATGTGTGACCAAGTCTGATGGGGACACAGAGGCTCATCCAGACAGCATCAGCTCCACAGACAATGAAGACCAGCCCAAGCCGGAAGCTTCCCCTGTCCACCACCCCAACCCTGTGGTCTTTGTTCTTTGACGACAGCTTTCTTCCAAACTGGCTGCCCCACCCTGATTTTGGTAGGGGTGGCTTTCCCAGAAGTTCTCCAATGCACAAGGACATCCTGTGGCTGGGGTGTGGGGAAGCCCTCTCTCGCCTCACGTGTGCTGAGCCCACAGGTCTGGGACAATGGAGCTGTGGGGAGCCAGGCTCCAGGGGAGGTGGCGGGGTGGGGCAGAGGGGATGGGGCACAGACAAGGTAGGCGGAGTTGGAATAGCCCAGCTGTGGCCAAAACCTGGGCACCAAGCCTCCCCGTTGAAGGGCTGGCTCAAGGCTAACAGAAGGACAGGGGGCTGGAGGATACACCTGAGGTGCTGTCTGGCCCTTGTAGCCATCCCAGAGCTCAAGGTACTGGCAGCACCCAGAAGCCCCAAGCAACCCTACCAGGGCCTCTGTGTCCTGGTAGGCAGCCCCAGGACCCTATCCTGCCACCCTCATACACACATGGCCTGTCTGATCCCAGAAGGTGGTCCTGGAGCAGGAAAGACAAGGTCGGAGCAAGGGGAGCCCTAGGCTCCATGCTGTGGCCCTGGAGCTTGCATTCAGCCCCTGGCTCAGCTCAGGCTGAGGCTATTTTTACGTAGTCCACCCTTCAGCTGACCTGTTATTTAGGGAAGACTCGTCACTGTCCACATCCTGTGGGCAGGGAGGATGCTCAGGCAGGCATGAGGTGGGCAGGGGCCAGGCTCTACCAGCCAAGGGACAGTGCAGGCTGCTCCAGCTGATGGGAAGGACCCAGAACAGAGGGCCCTGTTGCTGCCTGGAAGCCCAACATGCTCAGACTGCTGCATGTAGAGTGGGGACAGCCTCCCTTTACACCCTACTCGGCTGTAGCCCTGTGCTGGCCCCTCCAGCTCAGGAGGAATAAGGTTCATAGGCCTCCTTTTGAGCAGGATCCTTGGAGGTTGGCCACAGGGGAACCCAAGTCTGCCCAAACTAAGGGTGTCACTAAGCTGGCCAAGGGGAGAGGGAAGACCAGAAAGCCAGCCCCAAAGCAGAGGCACTGTCTGGTTTCAGTCTGAGCTGGCTCTTCCTCCATCCCCACTCTACACCACTCCCACGCTCTAATCCTAGCACTTCCTCATGGCCCCACAAACTCCACCCCTGAGGAGCCTCTAGTCTCCCCTGCCATTCGTCCTGCACTTGGCTCCAGAGTGTACATGGAGGCACACACATCTTACGTGGACTTGTCCTGCTCTAAAACCTTCCCTGAGAGGCCTTAACCCAGCCTTCAAGCCTTCTGAAGTCAGACCTGCCCATGGTCACCTCCTCGCCCTCCATCCTCCCCACTCCAGCCCATGCCAGTGTCACACAACCAGCGTTCTCTCATCCCCTGTGCTGCATTCATGGATTCCCTCAGATCTGTCTTCTAATTTGCCTACTTTCTGTTCAACTGGATCTAATTATTATAATTTTATTTTCATAGTTTCATTTTTCATTGCTAGAATTTTTGAGTTTGGGTCTTTTCAACATCTCCGTTCTTTTCATAATGCACTACTCTTGTCTTAAGAACCCTACTCTTTCCTTTGAGCTTTGCAAATTAACCATTCTGAATTTGAAAGTTCCTTTAAAATGAGTCTATACTCCATGGCTCTTCAGCCTGTGGGGGGGTGGGCAGCTGATGCCCTCTCACAAAGATGAGTTTCCTATTGCTCTGCTAATTTTGAATTTGAGTTTGTCTTCAGAGAGAACTGTCACCTGTATCCCATGCAGGCTCTGGGTCATGAGGCTTCCCAAGGAGTAGCTTGGGATTTCCTTCTGCCTCGGTGCCTTGAAATCCCCAGCTTCCATGGGGAAAGGAGTGAAGACCTGGGCCTGGGCCTGGGAGGAGCAGGGACCAGGACCAAGCTCTCTGAATAAGGCCAGGTTCACAGAGGAGACATCCGCCCATGCAATGGAGCTCCACAAAGCCACCGCCAGCCTGGCCACCGATTAGGACCAGAGAACTCGCCTGGACTCTGGGGAGAGACTAAATCACATGACCCCGGGACCCCAACTGGCTCTGCCCAGTCCTCAGAGTGAAGAGGCCCTGAGCCTGGAATGTGGGCCAGACTGAAGAAACTTTGATGAATCTGGGTGATGAACACATGGAGCTACGTTGTGCTGCCCTCTCTATTTTTATGAATCTTTAAACTTTTTCATGAAAAAATGCTTACATTAAAAGTACTGTAATAAGTTTCTAAGACACAGATTTCATCCATAAATCTTCTGGCTTTGATTCCAGCTCCCATTCCAGTTTTTGACTTCGGCTCTTTGTTTCTGACACCTGGGAATTTCCCTATTAGCTTTAGCTTTCAAGCTCAGTTATGTAATTTAAACATGTTTTCTTCACATATTTTTTTAGCTTGGGAGCAGGGCAAAGGGTTTCCTCATATCTAACTGAATCTGAAAAACTGACCAGAAGTCCTCTCCCCTTAACAAAATCTAACTCGTCCTTCAAAACCCCATTCAAATCTCCCCTCTTCAGGGAAGTCTTCACCTGTCTCAAGTCATAGCTAAGCACATATCCTCTATGATCCACCCACCCAGGTTCCCACAGTCCTCCCCTTGCAATGCCTGAGTGGTGACTGGATGATCCATTCTTTGTTCCTATAGATAGAAGGACTCTATCTGATGACAGAGACTGAGTCTAGCACACGGCTGGCTGAACACAGGTTCAGTAGCAGCTACCCCTTTTGATGTGAGCTGTGGAGGTTCCCAATATGGCCAAAGGCATGAGCTGTAATCTTGCCATGCAGTCACAAAGGCTGAGCTGTGGCTCCTGCAGGCAAATCAGGGGCCAGGGCTGAGCTGGCAGCGATGTGCCGGGGGGATGCTGAAATGGGCCTTTCCCAAGCCAGTCATGCTCTGCTCCCAAGGAAAGAGCAAGGCAGGCCCAGGCTTGACCCTCAGGCACCCCCTACCCTGTCTCCTGGCCCAGAAGCCCCTGGTGCCAACAAATAAGCAGGCAGCCTGCTCCCACCTCGACCCTTTGATCTGGGCAAGCACTGACACCAAGCTGGCGCCCTCCATCTGGCTCCGGCCTTATCAGGGCTAGGGAAGAGACGGGTGCCTGGGGCCCAGGACAATTAGGTGACTTGCCTAGTTGCCCACTGAGTCACATCCTGGTCTGGCTCAACTGGCTTCTTGGCTCAGATGACTGAAGGGGTAAGGATGCTGGGGACAGAGGTGCCAGCCATGCCAGAGGTAGGTGGTAGGGTAAACACCATGGGCTAGGGACTGCAAATTCTGGGTATTCTCACCATGTCCCAGAGGCATCCCCCTGGGGATGCTGAGATTCCACTCAACCCCCACCATCCCTCCAGCAGAGGCCTCTTCCGGATCCCTATCTCCAGCTGATGCTCTTTTACCATGAGGCCTTAAGTAAGCTGCTTCCCTCTCTGAACCTCTCTCTTTCCTCTGGCCAGTGAAGCTCGAAAAGGGAGCCTGTAGAATTACTGAAAGAATCAAACAGGATGACGCCTGTGAGTGAACTATCCACTTCTAGCCAGCTCATCCAGGATAGGTGAAGACTGACTTCTCTCGAGAAAGCTGAGAAGCCAGCCTGGAACGTAACTGCAGAAGGGATGGGGTGCTGACCCTCACACCTGCCCTGGGACTGATGCCCCATCCTCTGCCTGGAGACTATGTGGCCTTGACCACATGCTGGGAGTGTTGAATGGAGGAGGCTCAGGGTACACAGACAGCAAGGCCTGGACCAGAGGAGACAGGGCTCAGTGACTCAGGGGCCACACGTGGTGGGGGGTGGGGGGGCTGGAGGGCCGGGCTCTCCCCTGCTCTTCCCTCACGAACTTGGCAGCCCACTGCCTCCCACATTCCCATCTAGTATAGACCCCATCTTCTCAGTGAGTTCTAGTCACTGAGTGTTCAGAGCCCGGGGTGACCCAGGGCAGGCTGACTTATTCTAACTCGGTCAAGGAGGCCCAGGAAATGCCTGGGAGCTGCTGGCTGGGTGTTTGGACTCAGGGTCTGGCAGGAGGTGATATCTACAGGGCAAGGCCTGGCCACCCATGGGGGCCACTGGACCATACATCCTTGCCCTACCCTAGTAAGTCTTACTTATTTGGACTGTGCCCTGGAAACATCACATTCCCTCTCTCTGAGCCAAAAAGACCCCACCAGGGATCTAAAGGCAAGTGGCCAGCCTGAGTGGGTCTGGCATTCTCTGAGCTCAAGGAGGCATTGTGCACACCGGAATGCCACCTAAACAGGTCAGGCAAGTTCCTAGACAGAGCAGCTCGCTCCACCCCCACACTCCCAGGCCAGGCCAGGGAAGGGAAAGGGGTCCACAGATTGGGATGCAGATCATGGCCCTTCTCTCCACACTGAAGGGCACCTCACAGCCAGAGGGATTCCAGGGCCAAGAGCTCACAGACAGGCAGGCATTAGGCTGGGGTCAAATAGCAAGGCTGGGGCCGAGACAGGACCAGACTTCCTGCCCCCAGCCCTGGCATATGGCACTGGACGGAGGCTCCACCCAGGCCTGAGAGAGCCTGCTGAGCACAGCCAGCATGGCAACAGCCAGTGGGAAGGCCAGGGAGCCAGCAGCACCTGGCCTTTGGGGCCATAGAGGGGGTAGGGCAGGGACAAGGGGGACAGGGCCTCTCTGCAGAGGGAGGGGCTGACAAGCCGGGGTAACTGCTCAGTGGCCTTCCACACAGCCCCTGCTCAGCTCACTGCAGCCCAGTGAGGCTCAGGGAAAAGAGAGCCTGAGTCTAGCCCAGGACCCAGGTTCTCAGGGCCTCTCTGTGTCATCTAAGAGGTGATTCCCAGGACTGGTAGCAATGGAAGGAGTAGAGGGTGGGGTGTGAGATGGAAACAGGGTCACTGAGGCTCTGTTGGCATTGTCCAACTTACTCAGGGAAGGAGTTCCCTTCACCAGCCTCGAGAAGGGACCCAGATCACTGGGTCTCCATGAGGCCCCAGGACCCTTTGCCTGCACCCCTGTTTGTCTCCCGTAGCCCCTCAGGGCAGCTGGTATGGGTTTCATTTTACAAGTAGAGGCTCAGAAAAGTCCTACTTGTGGGTAGTAATGGTGGGACCTGGATGCAAAGCCCTTCCTCATTCCAGGAGTGAGGACCGGGGAAGAGAGAACTGGGGAGAAGGATGGACAACAGGAGGACCTAAGGAACCAGCACCTGGGCAAGCGGCAAAGGGGGGTGGTGAGCCTCACCTGACTGCAGCAAGCCGGCACCTCGGTCCTTGACCCCAAAGTGCTGCTGGATGTCCAGAAGGACGCCTGGAGGGGGAGATAGAGGGTGCTTACTGGGGATCTCTGACCCCTGGGTGCAACATCACCACACTCCACCTAGGTGGCCCCAGTTCCAGCCCAGCCCCATCTGCAGAACTCTGCTGTGCACAGCCTCCACCCTGCCCAGGCCAGCCCGGCCACTGCAAACCGTAAAGGCCAGGCTTCCCTCCCACCCTCTCTAGGGCAGGCGACAGGGTCCCAGCCCTCAGCCACTGCAGTGGCCTGAGGTACCGAGATGAGCAGGGCTCCCCTGTGCTCACTAGGGGGGCACAAGCAGTCACACCTTCCATCATGCCACCTGTGTGGCCTAACCCTGGATCAGATCCTAGACTGGGAGCAATGGGCATGACCCTGCCCTCAAAGAGACCACAAAGCCTTCAGCCCAGAGAGCTGTGGGTAGCCACTGAAAGCTACAGGGTGACCCTTGGGCTGGGGAGAGGACAGGGGAAGCCCACAGCAACACTCACAGGGCTCCCCTGCACCTGTGCATAAGCACATGCATGCACACACATGTGTACACACACATATATGTGCACACACAAACTCACTCCAGCTTCTAACCAGCATTGCCAGTTTGCACAAGTAGGAGCCCGGGGTGCAGAGGGAAGCGGGCAGGGCTCCAGACCTGCTTTCTTAGGCAAGGGGAGTCCTTGAGGCCATGCCTGCTCCCAAACCTGGCTAGTTCTGCTCTCCCATTAGGACCCTGCCTGGCAAGGGGGTCAACTGCCAATCTAGAAGCACCATAGCTGCCAACAGACAGAGCCATGGCTGCCTGGGAGCCCAGCAGGATCCTGGACCCCTCCCACCTCCTATAACCAGGTCCCCTGAGTTCACCCTGCAACCCCAGGCCCCATGGGCCCCACCTTGGCTTATCTCTGAGGACAGGAGGACAGGCCCCAGCCCCCTCCCCCACATCTGCACTGTGAAGGGGCAGGGAGGAAGGAGGTAAAAACAGGCCCCACAGCGGCCCTTGGGGGACTGAGCTTTTCCTGATGATGGTGACAACAGCATTGAAAACGATAGCGTTTACACTGCTGGGCATTAAATTTCTTGTTTAATGTCACATAGATAGCTCAGTGAGGCTGGTCCTGTTATCCCATTTGACAGACAAGGAAACTGAGGCATGGGAAGCTAAGCCATGTACTCAGAGTCACACAACAGGGAAATGGAAGAAAGCAGATCTCCAAGCATTGTCTGAGGGTCTGGTCTGGTGGCTGGGGGCACCCAAGGTGCAGAGAGACAGAATGTCACTGCCTCTCAAAACCCAGCCTGGATGGGATGCTCAGCACTTTTCTGGACTGCAGGATCAGAGTCAGCCAGTGTCCTGGCAGCCCAAAATCCACAAGAAGCTGGCCTCCTGCTTGTCAATGCCGAGTGGGTTTGCCCTGCTTACCATAAGGAGAGGATGGGTGAGGGCCAGTTCATGACTTAATAACTAAGGCTGAATGGGGCAATGGTTTTGCCTCAAATGTGG
The DNA here is from genome assembly GCF_000247695.1 of Heterocephalus glaber. Next base: position 7,080,821 of record NW_004624786.1, on the reverse strand, counting down.
AAGCTGGGGACCAGTCCTGGGCTGCGGATGGCAGGGCCACCAAGTGGGACCCCCAAGTTGCCCAACCCAGCCTCAGGAGTCCAGGGGCCCACTGGGACCTGTGGGCAGCAAGGCCCTGGGGAGCTATCCACACTCACCTCCTGGCCATAAAACCCATCCCGGGGCCAGGCCCTCAGCTCCCCAGAGTCTTCTCCTTCCTTTTTTTTTGGTACCGGGGATCAAACTTGGGACCTTGCACTTACGAGGCAGGTGACGGAACCACTGAGCCAAATCCACGGCCCCAGTCTTCTCTTTCCTAGCAACTGTCATCTGTGGCTCCCCAGTGCCCAAGCCCATCGTCAAGCCACAGGCTGTAGGCCCAGCCCTGCCAACCCTGCACTCTGGCCTCAGTTCCTGGGTGCCACCTCTCCACCACACACCCGTCATCCCCATCACCGTGCCCCTCTGACCCCACACACCTCCTCTTCTATTCTGGCACCACTTGGCTGGCGATGCTAATCCTTGCCACTCCTTTAAGAATAGCTCAGATGCCTTCCTCTTCTGAGAAGCCTTCCTTGATCTCTCCCCTCCTGCCACCCTCAATAAGTTAATGCTCCACTTTCCCCCATCTCTACTAATTTTAGCACTTGCCCCAAGGTCAAGTAAGGATTAGGTAATTCTATAGGAAGAAACAGGAACATAGAAGTGAACTTCTGGGACCCATTATGGCCAACAGCTAAAAGATACTAGCTATTGCTTCCTACTAAGTTTTAGGTACTGTGAGCCTTTACAGATTTTCTCTCCCTGGCGCGCTCTCTCTCTCTCTCTCTCTCTCTCTCTCTCTCTCTCTCTCTGCCCTCTTTTTTCCTTTGGATCTCACTATATAGTTCAGGCTGGTTTTGAACTCACTATATAGCCCAGGCTGACCTCAAACTCAGCCATTCTCCTGCTTCAGCCTCCTCAGTGCTTGGATTACAGGTGTGCACCACCACACCTGGCTTGATGGATGGCATTTATATCCTTGCTAAATGCATTAGTGTTTGTGATTATCATTTCTGTTTTGCATATGAAGTAATCAAGGGACCAGCCATGGTGGCACACACTTATAATCCCTGCACTCGGGAGACTGAGGCAGGAGGATTGCCATGAATTTGAGGCCAGCCTGAACTACAGAATGGGATCCTGTCTCAAAAAAAAAAAAAAAAGGAAGGAATCAAAGCTCTAAGACAGATGTGTCCAATCCTTCACTCACAGGCTGCATATGGCCCTGGACACCTAGAAATCTGGCCCCACAAGATAGTAATTTTTAACATCATTATGTGATTTGTAGTGATATTTTTCATGACCCAGTTGCACTGGGCTTGAGCAAGGACTGCACAAGTGACAGTGGAAGGCTGTGTAGGGACGGCAACGTACTAACTCTGCCTCTCACACCTGTCACAATCAAAACCCACATGTATCAGATGTTACACAGGCTTCTGCAACTTGGTGAATAAAACACACCAATTACCAATAATAGTTCAACCTACCTACACGTGCATGCCTGTGAAGACAGGCTTTACTGTGACATATGAGTTTCCTCATTTAATTATTACATTTGGGCTTCTTGTGTTATTTCATAAAATAATAAATAAAATATAAAAAAGGGAGTTTTGCTACTTAGGTACATTATATATTTTATAGGGAATCTAAGACAATTCCTCCCTGCTTAGTGCGGCTCACAATAGACAAAGGGTTGAACTTTCATGCTCTAAGACCTGAGGCAGCCCGGCTCGGTGGCGCACATCTGTAGTCTCAGCACTTGGGCAGCTGAGGCAGGAGGACAGTCTCAAGTTCAAGGCTACATAGTCAGTTCAATGCCAACCTGAGCTATTTGGCGAGGCCCTGTCTCAAAAAACAAAGCTAAACAAAAGAACAACAAAAAAAGACATGCTGCAATTTCTCACACAGCACAGTAGAGTGTTTTGGCTTGGTATTTATTTATTTATTTATGGTACCGGGGATCCAACTCGAGTCCTTGCGCTTGCGCAGCAGGCGGTGAAACCACTGAGCTACATCCCTGGCCCAACTTTTTATTTTTTGAGACAAGGTCTCACTATGCAACCCAGGCTGGCCTCAAATTTACGGCAATCCTCTTACTTCATCCTTCTCAGTGCTGGGTTTACAGGTATGCGCCACTGTGCCTAAGTAGCATGTTAGGTTTTGACGGCCAGATTGGAAAACAGGTCTAAGCATATTGAGGAAAAATCCAAACTCAGTTTTCCCCACTACACTCTCATAACACACAGACCACCCCTATGGACAAACTGGGGTAAGAGGGGTCATCACAAACAAGCAATCAGTTCTGCAGAAGACACCAGCTAGGCATCCTGCAATTCAATTCATCTCTGCACTATCTACCCGAGTAGCGTCAGATCCCAGAAGTGGAGGGCTCAGCCCCCAAGATGGCTTCTACTGCTTCAAATACCCATCACAGCCCTGGGTTGTCTGACCTGGGCTTCTGACCAACTAAGTATAAATCAGGGTTCCCTCACCCCTCCTTGGCTTTGACTAATTTGCTAGAGCAGCTCACAGAACTCAGAGAAATATCAACATTCACCTGTTTATCATTAAGGACTTCACAAAGCACAGGGATGACACAATGCCCAAGGTGGGGCGTGTGGGAAGGGATGTGTGGGAAGGGACATGGTGTCTCCTAGTGTTCCACTACCCAGAAGCTATCCAGACTTGTTCTTTGGGGGTTTTATGGAGGCTCCCTTACATCTGCATGATCAGTTAAATCCCTGTCCCAGGGCAATCGACTTCATCTTCAGCCCCTCTCCCCTCCCTGGAGGCCGGAGGCGGGACTGAAAGTGCCAACTCTAATCCTGCATTGGCCTTCCCCACAGGCAGCTCCTACTCTGAAGCCACCCAAGGGCTGCCAGCTCATTAGCATACAAAAGATAAAGAAGATTTGGAAGATTTAAGGATTTTTAAGAGCTCAATGGCAGAAAAAGAGAGGAAGATAAAACATATCTCACAATATCTCCATTAGGTCTCTGGCCCCAAACCAAGCTTACTTCTCTGCCACGCTGCCTCCTCATGGTTTGCTGTTGTCCCCCAGCACAAAGCTAGCCCCACAGGGACTCTGTGGGTGGCCACAAGCAGGGCAGAGACCAAGGCAAGTCATCAGCAGAACCAGGATGGGGACTGTCACCATTTTGGCCACGGGTGGATGAAAGGATGAGTGGAGTCGGGAGGAGAGTGAAAACTCCCCAGGGCCCCAGGACTGTACCCTGCCTACAGCCCAAAGGAAGGATGAGGACCAGCAGTCATCAGAGCTGGGCGGTGCGGATATCAAAACGGCCATCACAGAGACATCCTGCCTCCATAGGCAATCAGCAGGCACTCCTGCTTCCTTCTTTCTTTTTCTTTTTTTTAAATTTTTTTGGTACCGAGGATTGAACTTGGGTCCTTGCACTTGCGCAGCAGGCGGCGAAACCACTGAGCTAAATCCTCGGCCCCCTGCTTCCTTCTTACAGCACACAGCACAGCCTTCCAATTGGTCACTTCCCCATTCAATGATTTAAAGGCCAAGCATTTGCCTCTGCCTCCAGGAAACCTCCCCCTGACTTCCCCTACCACATAGAGCTCCTTGTAAGGGGGAGAAATATTTCTCACATCCAGATGGGCATCCAAGATCCCCAGAACTCCTGGGCAGTCTAGAGCCAGGATACAGGAAGCTTTGGGCTCCTACTCCCACCTGCCCACCGCCATCTAGAGCACAGCCTTGGGTCCAATGCCCATGTTCAAGCAGAAGGCCATGGAGCAAGGCCTCCTGGAGGCAGTGAGGCCCAAGGTCAGTCCCTCTCTGAACCTTACTGGGCTTTTTTCCCCTCTTCCGGGCTTGGAAGGAGCCATGGCTGCAGGAGGGCAAGATCCCACTGGCTGCTGGCACGGGAAGCATGTGTCACAGCAGCTCGGCTGGTCGCCTCACATTTTCCTCGGGGCTCCAACCTGGCTTGGGCCCACATACCCCCTCCTTGCTTTACCACAGCCTTATTTTTAGCCTCTTTCCTGGAGGCTGAGGTTTGGTGGGTCACAGGATGGGCCTCTCGCCCAGGAACAGCTTCCCACAGCTCAGGCCAAGCCAGGCCCCAGCCCCACTAACCCTGGGTGGGGGGTGGGGGTGGCCAAAGCGAGGCTCCCAACCCAGGGTAGCCCTCCACTGTACCAGGCCGCAAGGCAAGGCAAGCCTCTTGAGGCAGCCACTCCAAATCTACACCCAGAAAGGCTCTCTGGCCACAGGATCCTCCTCCTCCAAAGACACATTCTGGAATAACAGGACCCCTGAATTTTCTCACCCACATGCAGCAGGCCCTGGGGGACTCTCCAATCCAGCTCCCGCACTAGTTGGCCCCTGGCTCGGCCAGCCTGGGCTTCCAGCCTTGCCCTGGCTTCTGGCTCCCATGAAGCAGCCCACACACATGCTTGCACCTCACTCATCCTAGTGTGAGGACAGCCCTGACCTCTCCCCTTGGCCAGCGCTCCTTCTTCCCTGTGGAAGCTCTTGGAAGGGTCCTCTTCCCTCCCCAACTCCGTGTCTTCACCTGCCTCATTCCCCTGACTGCAGCTATTTCCAATGGCTCATGCTCAGACTCACGGACCCCTCATTTTCCCAGCCTCCCAGGCCCTTAGTCCACAGCTCCCCACTGGCCCCCTTCTCTAAGCAGCACTGCCACACCCAGGCCAGGCACCTGGGATCAGTTGGGATCCCCTCCTCATTGCCCTTGCTCCCGTGAATAGACATTCTCTGCCACCCAGCCTCTTCTTCCCTGGCCTCCCTGCCTTCAGCCTGTGCCAGCTCATCTGCATCCTTCCTGCAGCTGATCTATCAAGCCCTTAGCAATCTCCAGCTAGGTCTTAGATCCTGGGCTGGGGCCCTGAGACCTCAGGGCAGTTTCTGGACTCAAGGAGCTAAAGCTGTGCCCCAGTGGGCATCATCTCTGGCCATGCCTCGGAATCAATCATGACTTCCTCAAGATCCACTGGCCCATGCATACACAGTAATGTGGACTGAGTGCTTAGAGTGTGCCAGACTGTTCTGAGAATGTCAGCTCACTGAGTATGGCTGCCAGTAACTTATGGCTCCCCATTGCTGCCTGAATAGGGCCCAGACTTCTAACACTCGGGACCTCCATGATCTGGCCTAACCCAGCAATAGGCCCCCTTACACACACACACACACACACACACACACACACACACACAGCCCCTGAGCTCTAGGCTAAGGGGAATACCACTACTGTGACCCTTTACCTCCCTGGACCTCCATTTCCTTCTGGGAAAATGGAATGACAAGAAAGATCAGTGGCCAGGCATGGTGGCACACGCTTGTAATCCTAGCACGCAAGAGGAGGATCACTACAAGTTCGAAGCCAGCCTGGGCCACATATGAATTCAAGGCCAGCTTGAACTATATAGTGCATTTTTTTTTTTTTTTGGTACCGGGGATCGAACCCGGGTCCTTGTGCTTGTGAGGCAGGCAGTGAAACCACTGAGCTAAATCCCGGGCCCAAGCTTGAACTATGTAGTGAGAACCTATCGAAAGAAAGAGAGAGAGAGAGAGAGAGAGAAGAAAGAAAGAAAGAAAGAAAGAAAGAAAGAAAGAAAGAAAGAAAGAGAAAGATTAGTGGTCCCCAACCTCCCTGAGAATTCCAGTCACCTTAGAGAAGACACTTGTTAAAATACAGCCTCCTGGGGCCGGGGATTTACCTCAGTGGTTTCGTGGCCTGCTATGCAAGCACAAGGACCCAAGTTCGATCCCCGGTACAAAAAAAAAAAAAAATACAGCCTCCTGGGGCCAGAGATTTAACTCAGTGGTTTCGTGGCCTGCTATGCAAGCACAAGGACCCAAGTTCGATCCCCGGTACAAAAAAAAAAAAAAAAATACAGCCTCCTGTGCCCCTCCAAGATCTGTAGAATCACCCTGTTAAAAGTGAGATCCAAGAATCCATAAACACACTGCTCTGCTCAGGTGACTTGAAGCCACTGACCTGGCCACTGTGAGCTGCTTGTGACTTGCCCTTGTGCCTCCAAGCTCTGCTTACTGCTGTGTCCCCTTCCTGGGATGTCCAAGTCTAGCTGCTAAGATCCACTTCTTCCTCCAGGGCCCAGACCCAAGCTCAGGTCCCCTAGGACACTCCTCCATCCTCTAAGGTTCTTGGAGAAGGATCTTGGATCTGTTATAGGTCCCTGTAACCTCAAGGATACCCTTGGCCCTGACTTACCCCACCAGCTGGTCCCAGATGCTCACAGTGAGCTCCCATCCCTGTGGGTCCCTTAGCAGCCCAGAAGACTCATGGTGGCCCCTTCCCTCCTCCAGCCAGGTCTAACCTGCTGGCATCAGAGTCCTCAAAAAGATGAGGCTCTAAGAGAAAGCCCACAATAATCTCAGAGGTCTTCAGCTCAAGCAGCCTTGGATGGGAAGTCCAGACAGCATGCTCCTAAGGTCTCCTCCTAGTCAGCTGAACAGCCACCTGGTGTTCAGGCTTGTTTCCCTCGAGCATAGTCATCATCACCCCACTTTACCCCGCCAGAGCCTCTCTCAGAGCAGCAGACAGCTTAGCTGAATTTTCAAGAGCATAGGCTCTAGAACCAGACCATCTGGGTTTAAATCCTGGCTTTCCCATCTTCCCTGCTGTGTGATCTTAGGCAAACTACTTAACCTCTCTGACCCACTTTCCTCCTCAGGAATATGGCTTAATTTTAAGACCTGCTTCACATGGGTGTGCTGAGATTTAAGTAGGTCGATCCATGCAAAGTGATTAGCACAGCGTCTGGCACATAATAAGTGCTCAATAAATGTCATCACTGTTACCAGTGGGTAGGAATAATGAAGAACCAAGAACAAGGGAATTCTCACTTCAGTGTTCTTTTCTCCAAAATGGGGGCAGACATGCAGAAAGACAGAGCCTCAGAAAGGGAGTTCAAGGGATAGGCCATGCTGCCCTCCTTCCAGTCCCTCTCAGAGGGACCCAGATCCTCACGTGGAGGCCCCAGAGCTGGCTCACTCTGGGAGTCTCACCCCTGCTCCAGTGCTCAGCCATAGCTCCCACCCTGGTAATTACAGAGGCCCAAGAGCCTGGCTCTGCTGCTCTGGCTCAGGATAGTGAAGTCTGGTCACAGCCTGGCCCCACTAGCATCCCACAGCCTAGGGACCCAGCCAAGGCAGCCCAGGCTCCCAAGCCTACACACCCAAACCTGCCCCTGAGTCCACAGGGCAAGATATGGCCCACACCCTGCAGGGGCAAACTGTGTGACACCATCTGCCCTTCCTCTGAGCCATGGGTGGTCCTGCATCCCAACACAGCCTTGCTGGGTCCATTCATGAATCTAACTGGGTTTTGCCCTACATGCACCGACCACTATGCATGACATCCTACAAATCTAGGTGATTAATGCCAGGATAGCCTACGGGTCATCTCTGCAAGAACGATGAAGCAAGGGCCTAGCCCAGATCTTTGATCCCTTAGGAAAACACCCCTCTCCACCCAAGAGCCCTGCCTGCAGACCCCACCAACTCTAAAGAAGCACTGCCCCAGAGCCCAGAGATCCCCCTCCTCCCCAGCACTGCTGTATGCCCAGAGTGGGAGGGGCGGCAGCCAGGCCTCTGGCCTGCGGTTCCAGCCTATCATTTGGGGCCAGCTTTCCTGGAACTAGATTCAGCCTTAGCAATTTGGGGGCTTTGCATAGAAACTCCTTTCCAGCTCAGCCTCCCGGCCCTGGCTTGGCCCAGGCACTCCCCAGAACTCCAGGGGCCAGTGACAAGGTGGCCACAGTCTTATCATGGCCCTCAGGGGTGTGGCTGGTGCAGCCACAGACAAAGGATAACACAAGAGCACAGGAGCAGCAAGGCTGAAGAAGAGGAAAGAGACCTCAGAATGGCGAAGCTCAAGCCCACATGCTCTTGGCTTAGTGCTTCAGTAGCTCCAGAAATCAGGACTCCTGCTCCCACTTCTCAGATGGAAAACTGAGACTGGGAAGGTCTGGGACAGAGGTCGAAGAATCAGGCAGGAGCTGGGATGCACACCCTCCAAGCACTAAGCCTGGTGTGTCTTCCCATCATCATGCCAGCAACTTCCCAGAAAGAGGCTACAATCAGTGCCCCCTTAACACCCATTCAAGCTGTCTTCACAAGAGTGTTTGAAACAGTCATGTGCCCAAGAAACACCAACTCTCCCCCAGCACAATCCTTTACAGTTTACAAAGCTTAATCAGGTTTCTTGCCTCCTAGAACCCCACCCAGCAATCCATGCTTGATGGTGAGGGGACTACAAAGACACCACAGGACTACAGCTTGGGTACAGGGGACCCAAACAAGGTCTCCAGTTAGACAGAGGACTGAAAGGGAGGTAGGAAGTCAGAACCCAATCCCCAGCCTCCTGGCCCTGGGTAGTGCATTATCCCTGAGTATTTCTTGCTCTAATGTAAGTGTTCCTGCCCTCAGCCATGTCCCCTGAGATCATCTGCCCACCTCCCAGGCACCTAGAGACAACCAGGCCCAGAACAAACCAGTGTTCTCTTTTACATGGCCTCACTTTGTGACCTGGGGCCAGCATTGTGCCCTGATGGCCTTACCTGTAGAGGAGATAGGGCAAACCCAGCACTGTGCCCTCCTGAATGTGCAGAAGCACTCTGTCCAGCTTGGGGGTGGGGTGGGCCCATTGTCAAGGCTGAGGATTGGGCAGGCAGGGACTTCCTCTTGTTTCCTTCCTGGACACAAGAGGCCCTGAGATTCACTATGCACCCTGGGCAAAACAAAAGAGTAACACCTGCCACAGGCAGAGAGGCCTGGCCTCAGTGACAAGGGCTGGTCCTTACTAGGTCCAAACCAACCAGTGTCCTTTCCACCCAGAAGGATATGCTTTAGAGTCAGGCAAGCACGAGTTTACCCAAGTTGGCCACTCAAGGTTATGCCAGCTTCCTGTGGAAGCTTCTGTCACACACGTCAGCCCCTCAGGGCTGGAGGGAGATAGTGATCCTACAGGTGCCGTGGTAGAGGCAGAACAAAGTGCGGATAAAAAACAGAAGTGAGGTGGTTTGGCCTAGAGGATTGGGGAAGATTTCTTGGAATGAGGGCAGAACATTGCCTAGACCACCAAGGGAAACAGGCTTACAACTGCAGCTCCTGGGACACAGCCCAGGCCGGGAAAGAAGGTACAGGCAAAGCCAAGGGCCAGCAGGCAAGAGCTCCTGAGATTAAGTGTCCCATGATACCCTTGGAAGCGAGAACTTGATCACAGAAAAAAAAAAAAAGTGGGAGGGGCCAGGGATTTAGCTCAGTGGTTCCACCGCCTACCTCAAAAGCTCAAGGTCTAGTTTGATCCCTGGTACCCCCCCCACAAAAAGAGTGTGGGGGACAAAATCATGTATTGTGGATTCAGGGATCAGAGAAGGTCAAGATCTGCTTGAGTCACACAGCAAAGCTGCTAAAGTCTGGCAAAGCTAGGAGCCCAGGAGACCCTCAGGGGCAAACAGGGAGCCCAGCCCCAGAAGGCTGGGGATGAGGCCAGTGTACTGTTTGCCTCCCTCATTCTCATCTCTCTTCTGTCCTCAAGATCACAGGCCCCCATACCCAGGCAGAAACAAAAGCCACTTCCTTTTGTGGAGGGTCTGGGGAAGGTCCTAGGCAGCTCTCCAGGCAGCTCTGTCTAGGGCAGCCCCATTCTCAAGCCACGCCCTACTTTCTTGCTCCAATCACAAAACGGGAAACTGAGGGCTCAGCCTGTATCTCAGACTAAGTCAGTCTGAAGGCATTTCTTATGACAGATCAACAGCATAGCAGAGCTGCTGGCAAAAGCAGCAGAAAAGTATCGAGAAGGAAGAGGGTAAGCAGCTGCAGTTAGTCACCAGGCCACTGGCATTGAGGACACCGGTGCTCGCCAGGGTGTAAGCTCTGCCTGCAAGGTGTTCTGGATGCCCCACCCCCAAGACATTAGCTGGGGCTTCCCCACAGTCCACACAAGGCAGTTGGCAGGGCAAGGCCATCCCAGAGGGTAGGGCAGGGCAGGGACTGTATTTATCCTTAAGGTGACTATCCTTATCCAGAGAGAGCCACAAAGCAACTAGGCCTGGGGCTGGGCTCCCTATGAAAGACCACGTACCTCCATTTCCCCATCTGTCAGCTCTGGGCAGACTCAACTGGACAGTGAAAAAATGAACCAAGAAGAGAGGGAGTGAGCCCTGCCCTAGCAGCCCCTTCTTCTGCCCCCAGCCAGCTGCTCAGGGCAAGGCCCCAGTCCACCCGCCTGTTCTGCTGGCTGGGTCCCTGTGCTCATCTCTTCTTCTGGGATGGTGTTAGTGAGTGGTTGCCATGGAGACTGGCCTCAGCTTCTTTGGCAGCAAAGGACTCCCCCAGGGCAGGACTCTGCCTCTCCTCCCCAGCCCCACCCCACTCAGCTCCAGGTGCCCAGTGTGTCACGGGCTGGATCAAAGGGAAAGAAAATAGGTCTCAGGATGGAACAGGTGCCCCAGAGAAGTTGGGGAAGGATCTCAGCTCTCAAATAGTCATTCACCAACCCTAATTAGGACCTAGGCCTGCTCCCTCTTGCTGAGCCTCTTTCCAGGAGCGAAATGCTTCCACCTACACCCGCAGTTCTGCTTCCATTTTAAAGACGGAATGGGAGCCCAGGGGCAGAGGAGGTTCTGCACCAGGAAGCAGAGCTGGGAAAGAGGTGGGGGGCTCAAAGCCCTCGCCCTAAGGGCTTCCTCCTTTCTCTGATATGACGCCATAGGTGGGCTCAGAATGCAGAGGAAGTAGCTGCTTGGTCAGCAAGGGCCAAGGGAGCCATGAACCCTCAGGGATCTCAGGTGCCAGGTCTAAACTGAACTGAACTCTTATCTGCCCCGGAGGGCTCCTAACCTGTCCCTCAGAGTCTCTGAGCTTCCAGGCCAGTCTGGGGGACGGGGGCGCCCCCCCTCCACCAAAACTCCTGGGACTGGAGAGCATACTGGGGTGGGCCACATGACCCTGGGTAACTGCCTTTGTCCTCTAGGCACCAGTGTCCCCATGCGCACAAGGAGGTGGAGGGAAGGGTTTAGAGGCGGCTTCCAGTCTACCTCTATCTCACTGTACTGAAGCAAGGCTCCAGAGAAAGGAGAATGGGAGCCCGACCCTCCTCACCTGGGGCCAAGGCTGGCTGCCCTCAGGGGGTTCTCATGGGGAGGAGGAAAAGCCATAATTAACTGGATCACCGGGTGGTGCTGTGAATGCCAGGGCAAAGGCAGAAGCCACTGGAGTTCCCAGGCTAGAGATCAGCCAGGGTGCAGAAGGGAGGGGCTCCCAAAGGCATCTGTAGGGACAATCTGAAAGACAGTCTGAAAGGGACTGGCATAAACAGAGGAAATGGGAAGGGCATCCTGGCCAGGGGTACAGCGTGTGCCTCCGCTCAAAGGTGAAGGCAGTTGACATTTGTGGAGGCCTCTCAGTGTCTGGCCTAGTCCCAGGTGCTTCGAATCCACTCTCATTCATTCTGCACAGCCTGTGAAGTAGAGCTGGGGCAATTATCCCGCAGAGGCTCAGGTGATGGCTGCAAGGTCACGCAGCTGGTGAGCTGAGGAACCCGGGCTCCATCTCTTCTGCCAAAGACTCTTGACCTCTCCACTCCAGTGACCCCCCAGCTACTGTGACACTGACATGTGCTGAGGAAGTAAATCATGCATCAGATTTCCAAGACAGTATGAAAAAGAATGCAAAATATCCCAGGAATAAATTTTATGTCGATTTCATGTGGAAATATGTTGGATATATTGACTTAAATAAAATATATTAATTAATTGCACACATTTCTTTTACTTTTCGAAAATGACTGGACTACCAGAAAATACGAAATTGATATGTGGCTTGTATTATATTCCCTTTGGACAGAGCTGGTATATACCATAAAAAAGAAAAATATACGAGATAGATGTAAAGAAGAAGAGTGAGAACTCACCCTTCCTTTGATGGGGGTCACTGGGTACAGACTGTGCAGTTCTCATGAGTCAGGTGGGCAAAAACATCAAAGGTGTTGAGCAGCAGAGTGTCTGCCTCCCTCCCTCTGTCCCAGCTGGGCCAGCAGGCAACAGGTGGACTCAGGCCCTGGCCCAAGATATGTGCAGCCAGAGTCGTTACTGTGGAGATAGTTAAATACGCCTCCAAACTGATCTTGGGGGCAGGGGAAGTCCACTATAAAGAGAGGGAGCCAGGCTTATCCGGAGAGGAAATCAGTGTGTGTTGTGTGTTGGGGGTGGGGTGGCACAGGAGCTCCCACCCTGGGCCAACACAAGGAGGGATGTACAGCCCAGTCAGTGTTTGCCCAGGGCTTTCCGGGCCTTCCTCCCTACTGCCCCATGCCTCTCTTAGCTACTACTCCCCGTCTCTGCTCCCCATGACCAATTCACCAGAAATGTGCTATCTTGTTTCCCCATTCTGACAGTCTGCCCCTACTAGAGGTAGGAGCAGATAAACACCAGACCTCCCTGATCCCACCCTCTCCCCACTGCCCCTGACAAAGTCAGTTCTCTTAAGAACGTCAGAGGGGTAGTCTGGGGCTGGAAAGAATAAGGTGAAAAGCGTTATGATGCCAGAAGCAGCACATTCATTCCCTAGCTGAGAGAGGGTGGAAACCTCTTCCCCAGGCAAACTTACTGGTAGAGCTGACAACAGCTTTGTTGTCCAACTCCTGGACCATCATGGACCAAGGCCATGCAAGAGCCTTAGTTGTCCCATCAGAAGCCAGTTTTGCTCTGACTAGGGGACCCGAGTGTTCTCTGACTTCTGCCCACAGGGTGGCACCTAAGCTCCCAGGTCCCAGGTAGCACAGCAAATGCATGACAAGGTTGATGCCCTTGAAGGGCACACAATACTGCTCACCATGATCAGGGTAAGAGTCTCTTGGGGCAGCTCAACTCAGAAACTGATGCCATTGTCTATTTCCAACTCCCTCCAGTGGACAGATGAAGAGACATGGGATTTCTCAAGCAGGAATGGGGGAGTGGGGAAGCCTTTGCCCTCCCATCAGCATTCTTTCTTGCACTTGACACAAAACTCCATTCAACAGACTGTGTCAACAGATTGTGGCCCAGAGAGGTGGGCATGTAGCTTATGCCAGGGTCCCCCCAGCCATCCCAAAGCCCTCTTTATAATCTACAGGAAAGCCGCTCTCCCTTTCCCGACTCCAGCCACCTCCCCCCCACCCCCCAGCAGGTTCTTGGACAGCATGCCAGTTACTCAGACTTGCTCTCCTCCGGCAGTGAGCTCCCACCTATGCCAGATTGACCAGATTCCTTTCTTCTCAAGACTGCATCATTCCCAGCCAGGGGCAGCTCATCTAGGGCAAGTCCCTACCTCTCGACCCTGACAAGTCAGGGAAGGGAGCCAGCAGATGGGAATCCCAGAACCACATCCATCCCAAGAGGCCCAGAGATAGATGAACTCAAAAACAGGGAATCAGATCTAAACACAAGCTGAGACTGGCCCAAGGTCACACACCAAACACATTTGTGGCAAATCTGGGACTAGAAACCAGTTGTTCTGTGGACTTTAATCCCATCCCTACGGTTGATTCCAGAGAAATTCACAGAGAATAAAGCCGCCCCTCTTTAACCAGAAGCCTATGTCCTGCCCCAGGCCTCAAGCGCCATAGGGCAGGGGGGGGCTCTCCAGGCTGCTAGCCAGGGCCAGCTGCAAACCGCATCCTGGGTCCCCAGGCGCCGCGGACCCGCCCCGCCCCTCCCTCTGCTCCCCGCAGGCCGGGGCCTTTGTCAGCCACGCGCTCACAAGCTCTCACACACACACATCCGCGCCGCCACGCGCGCGCACACCCTCAAGGGGCGCACACACTCGCAGCTCGCACGCAGGGGGGAGGAAGCGGCCAGGGAAGGGAGGAACTGACGGGCCATGGACGTACAGACGGCCTGGGTTAGAGGAAGGCTAGGAGAGGCCCGGGAACCTGCGGCTGAGGTGGGAGGGCTCACATAAGCAAGAACGTAGAGCTACGCAGAGGAGACTCGAAGAGGACAACGGATGGGCCGTCAAGGGCTGGCGAGGACGCGCCAGCTGCTCCAGGGTGGGGGAATCCTCCAATCCCTGGTCCTGGGCGGGGACGGGGGTCTGGACGGGACCTGCGGAGCAAGGGGGCATCACTCGCCCCGTTGCGCTTGAGCAGAGGGGCCTTAGGGACTCCACGTAGGGCTTGGATATAGGTGACCTGGGATCCAAAAGCTCCCTCGGGTCCCTGGGGACCCTGGGGGGAAGGGGTCCTGGTCCTCGGGCTGGGTGGGACACTTGCTCACCTGCCACGGTGTACCTGTCCAGGTAGTTGAGCACGTTGCCCAAGCTGAGGATGGCGGCGGCTGCCCCGCGCCCGCGGCCCAGGCTGGCGGGTTTGGGCTGCTGTGCGCAGGGGCCCTTGGCAGTGGCTGCGCAGCCGGGGGTGCTCGAGATGCTGGGGGGTCCAGACGCGGCTCGCCTCACGCTCCCCGACAGCGTCTGCACCTCATCGTCGGCAGCCACGACTCCAGCGCCACCCGTGCCTCGCGTCCCGCAACAACCGCTACCGCTGGCCCCGCGCTGCGCCCCCCCGCGCTGGCGCCGCCGCTCCGCGTCCGCCTCCTCCTCCTCCGCGCCGCCCGCCGCCGCCGAGCCGCATTCCAGGCACATCATGCCGGCCGGGATTGGGGCAGCGGGGGGCGAGGGGGGCGCGGGGCCCAGCTCGGGCCCGCTCAGTGCGTGAGTGCGCCGCGGAGCCGCCGCTGCACCATCCCGACTGGGCCCCGTCAGCTTCTGCGCTCCGGCCGGGGCTGCGGCTCTGCCGCTGTTCAGCCCGAAGAGCCGCCGTCGCCGCCGCCTCTGACAGCTGTGGCCCCGCCCCGCCCACTGGGCCCGCGCCCAATCAGCTCCAGGTTCGAGCCACAGCCCCGCCCCGCACGTGCTGCCCGGGAGGTGGGGGTGGCCGCAGAGCCCCACCCGCCTGGCGGGGGCGCAGTCACTATGGAGCCGGAGTCGTGCAGACGCCCATCCCGCGAAGAGCTGAAGGAGTTTGCCGGGTGTTATGGAGGTGGAGGTGGGGTGCGGGAAGCAGGACCCCCGAATACCTACTCAGTACCCTCCACCCAGTCCCCACTACCGGCAGAGACTGGGAGAGGGCCGAGTGTTTGAGCCTAGAGTGTTTGGACAGCCTGGAGAGAAGGGTCCTACACGTCAGAACAGGGGCACCTGTTGGAGAGCCTATGGCTCCAACAGCTACTCACACGCCCTAAGTCAGGCAGCCCAAGAAGTGCTACCTAAGAAGCATGACTCGTGAGGGCTTGGCCCAGGAACTGATTTACATCAGGCTTGGAAGGCTGTGCTGCCCACTTCCCCAGAAAACACAGCTCCAGGATCCAACCTACTCTGCCCCACTGCTGTGTGTGCGCTAAGACCCTAACCCTCCCCCTACAGAGTAGCAACCCCTAGCAGGAAGAGCCATGGCTGGGATTAGGACCCCCCAAAACAGGACACTCAGAAGGGGCCTCCTCCCCCGAGGGCACCTCCGCAGGCTTCAGACTTCTAGCTGTGCACTAGGGAAGGGCACAAAGCCTTCAGTAAAGTCAGGTATCTAGGTCCTAGCCGAGCTCTGCACTGGTGTGTGCTGTGACCCTGAACCAGATCCTAACTCTCTCTGGGTCTCAGTTTCTGTCTGAGGTTAGGTGGCAGGATGAGATTCAGGCAGTTTAGAAGTCTATGAGCAGTCCCTCGGGCAGGTTGGAAGAGAGGGGCTGACTCCTCTGGAAACTGAAGGAGCTTCTGTATTCAGAACTACCATCCATTGCCACTCTGACCCATCTCAAAGGTGTGTGGTTCTGTGACACTTCCCTTAATCCTCCCCATTCATCTCTCTGGGGCTTTGATTGAAATTAAAATCCTGTACAAAGTGCAAAGGACAGAATGTTAGAACTTGGCAGATTGTCAAAAATTAGGTGGTTTTCCCTATTTTTCACAGGTGCCATAGCACAGAAAATGTCCCCACCACAAACATGCAGCAAGCCAGTAGCAGGGCTGGAGCTACCTCAGGGCTCTGATATCTTCCTCTAGGGTTGGGAGCTCGTGTCCTACTGCAGGCTGCTCCAAACCCCACATCCCCGGCAGGTGCATCTTATGAAAGTATGGGCCACAGTGAGTCATGGCAGAGCCAATGGATGACACAGCATGAGGCACCCCCACACGGTCTCTGAAGAGCAGAGTTAATCCCCAAGCTGGTGTTTCTTGGCGCCTTCGAGGTGTATTTTAAATTCTGTGAAGTGACTAAAAATATGCTTCAGTGTGTTGGGTATGAATGACTGTGACGGAAGGGTTAGGAAAACAGATTTCATTCTGAAAGTTGCCTGCTGCTTCTTTCCAGCTTGCTGAACTCAGGCCTGCAAGTCAAACAGGGTAAGTTCCACTGGGTGGCCTAGGATGACAGGCCATTAACCTGCAAGGACAGACCTAGTAGCTCCAGGGCTGCTAGAACAGGGCTGCCACAATGATCCTCAGATCTGTGATGGCAACAGCTCAAGGACAGTGTGGCTATTGGCTGTGGAACTGTGAAGGGGGTCTGAGTGCCACTTCAGTTCCCTTTTCCGTTCCCCAAATTCCCTATCCTTTCAGCCATACCCCTGTCCTGAAGGACAGTTTTAACCTTTGACCTAAAAGAGAATCATTCTTCCCATGGCCCTCCCTTTCCACCCCTGGGTTGGTCCCAGAGCAAGGGAAGAGGGCAGAGTTTTGAGCCTTTTCAATTTGGGGGACCTCTGAGCTGCCATCAAGCAAGCTACTCATTCCCACTGTGTGAGTTCTGCTGGGATTTTAACTCAAAGGCGATATCTAGAATTGGCCCTGTGTGAGATAAATGCCACCTAGGGCAAAGTGATGGGGAAGACAATAAGCCCTTTCTGGATATGTGGCCCCAAACAAATCACAATGGCTTTTTGAGAACCTCTGGAGGTATCATGAGGCCTAGGGTTCTTATCCACATCTCACTGATGAAGAAACTGTGAGAGCTGAGCATCGTGGCACACACCTGTAATCCCAGCACTCTGGGAGGATGAGCCAGGAGGATCAAAAGTGTGATCCCAGGACCAGGGATTTAGCTCAGTGGTTCCACCACCGCCTGCCTCGAAAGTACAAGGTCCTGAGTTCGATCCCCGGTACCCCCCCCCAAAAAAGTGTGAACCCAGCCTGGGCAATTTAGCAAGATCCTGCCTCAAAAAAATTTAAAGGGGGTCAGGGGCACTGGGGGTGTACCTCAGTGTGCAGTCCCTGGGCTTAATCTCCAGTACTTCAAAAAGAGAAAGAAAGAAAAAATAGCATTTATAAAAGCAAGCCCAGAAAAAATAATTTACCCAAGGTTGCCTGCTTAGTAAGTGATGGAGCTTGGACTAAACTCAGGTGAGTCTGCTCCTAATCCAGTGCTTCAGCTCCTTCTCAGTACTGCTCGCAGCTTCTTCAGGATTCAGTTTCCCTGCCAGCATAATGGGAAGCTGAACTCGATGATGGCCAAAGGGCATTCTGATAGTTCATTAGGTCTAGACCTAACTTTGAAACAAATAGGGCACAGGACATTAGCAGCCATTATTCAAAGGGCAAATATGTTTGAAAAATGGTGTGGAAACACAGAGAAGCATCCTTCATGAGGGACTTTTCAGAGCCCTTCCTCTAAGAGTGTACACTGTGAGTCTCCGAGAGGAAAGGAGAGGCTGCCATGTGCTTATGGGTACTTGACCACAGAACATCTTGTAAGACCACAACTCTGCAGATCACTCTGTGAAAAGCACTGGCCTAGAATGCACCAGCTCTCCCAAGGCTGATCACTGAGGGTTCAGTCCACCTGCCCTCTGCCCAGACTCCTACCTGGGATTCTCTCAAGAGCTCAGGCTTCAGTTGCTTCTCTTCTCAGCCCGGACACCCTCTCTTGCTAGCCTCTCATGCCTGAGCTTTCAGTGATTACCCATGTGTTCATGACCCCTACCTTCATCTCAAGATGGGCCTCATCTCCAAGCACTAATCCATATGCAATCTCCTGCATGTCCACCCGGTGATCCCACAGGCCACCGCAGCACATCCAAAACAGAGCTCACCATCCTTCCTCCATACTTGGTCCCACCGTACTATCATTTGTCTCTTGACAAGTAGCACCTTCATCCACAGTTTCCCAAGCAGAGGACTCTGGGAGCCATTTGGGACTCTTTCTTCTCCCTCCACTCCCACATCTAGAGCCTGTTGATTTTTTCTTCCAATGCTCCCATCGCCCACTGACATAGCTCAGCCCTCCGTATCTCACTTGGACCTTATAGAGCTCAGCAGCACCTGAGCTGCAGCATCCCCCTCCAGACTTCCCATAGCGCTTGCTGATAACTTTCTAAATCACATATGTGCTGCCCATCTCTACCTGGCACAAACCTTTCCATGGCTCCTCACTGCTTATAGAATTATAAGTATCTAAATTCCCTAAAGTGATCTCTACAACCTTTCACAGCCCTTCCTGACTCACAACAATCTGCAATCTCAGATCCTTCCTCCCATTTCTCAAAATTGCTCTCCACCATACTGAACACAGAGCCTTCTAGACTCACAGTCATTAAACTTCCTGGAGCCTAGGCAGGTGGCAAGAACTGAGTCACTTGTTTGTAGTCCGTGCCCTTCCCTCAACAGAAAAGCCCTGTCCTGCTAACTCAGTGATGATTCAGGACCACGGAGAGCGTCACACGTGCATCCCCCCCTCCCCCGACCCTTCAGTTGCCTTTAATGCACTGGGCCTAGGCTGCCTACTTCTCACCCCTCCCACTGGTCCTTCAGAAACCCAGCACAGACATGATTTCCTCCAGGAAGCCTTCCCTGACCCACTTGAACAACTGGTCATTTTTTCCCCTGGGTTGTTGACTAACCTCCATCACATCAAACTCGTTATGCTGATTGTGTTTGTACAAGAATCCACCAGCACCACGCTCAAATAGATCATGAGCCTCAAGAGTCCATACTCTGATTCATCTTCACGATTCAGTACAAAGGAGGTGCTTAGAGAATGTTTGTTGATTGAATGAGTAAATGACATTTAGCAGGTGCAGGAAATATGTGTTGATTTGCTTCGTGTATCTGTTGCTCTGAGTGACTCAGATACCAGCCAGATTCCTCTCCTGGCCCCTCTAAAAAAGGCATTTTCTCCCTAATTGTCTCCACCCTCCATTGGCCTCCCCCTGCCATTTGCCCCTACCCTTTGACTAACTTTCCCTGAGGTTCACCACCCATAGCTGGGGAGAAGGCCCCTCACCTCTGCTCTGCAGTTGCCAAGCTGTGGACTTGTTGAGCCCCCATCCCCCATCCTGGGCCTGCCTCATGAGTTTTGTTCCGAATGCCTCATCTCTGCCTCTCTGTCTCCTGCTCAGAACAGATGGCTCTGAGCCCCCACTAACAGAAGTTCCTGTTCTGTCATTTGGACATTTTAACACTTCTAAATTATAGAAGCTTCAGTCTCATTTGATCGTGGACTGAGACAATCAGGAATGAAGAATCACTTGAAGGACATTGAGGCCTGCCTTTTTCCTGGCCCATGAGAGGCTGCATCTTAGAGAGGGCCAGTGGCTACCCAAAAGCATCAAAGTGGACATGGTCTTTCTTTTGGTTTGTATCTCCCTTTTTTTCTCTAGTTGCTAGTTTGGATTTTGTTTGTATATTGTTTTTTGTTTACATTTTGCTGTGCTGGAGATGGAGCCCGGGCCCTCACACATTTTAGGCAAGTTCTCTAGCACTGAGCCACACCCTCAGCTTTGCTTTTATTTGTGCACGCACATGCACACGTCTGTGTGTGTATATGTGTTTGTGTGTGTGTGCATGTGTGCGTGCAAGCTTTGTTTTATTTTGTCCAGTACTGGGGATTAAACCCAGAGCCTTTGAGCTACATCCCCACCCCTTTTTTTATTTTTTATTTTGAGGCAAGTTTTCACTAAATTGCCCAAGCTAAGCTTGAACTTGCAGTCCTCCTGCCTCAGCTTCCTAGAGTGCTGGGATTACAGGCATGCACCACCACACCCACCTAGCTGTTTAATTTTGATGATCAGAATTCACTCATTCCTCTTCCAAACCGCACTCTGATTTCCTGGCCTTAATGGAGCTATTATAAATCAAGGCATGTGCATGGTTAGTCCAACTGGACTCTCATGCCCAGGGCTTTAAATCTTGAGTTTGTGACAAAGGAATAGGGAAAAATGTTCCAAGACCCCCAACTGAGAGGGCCTGCATCTCCTAGCTCCTGAATCTCCTGGTTACCTGTAAGCTCCTGATATGTTCCCAATAAATCCCTTTCCTATTTCAGGTAGCCAACCCAGTCCTGTTGCTTACAATCCAAACTGATACCCAGAGAAGCCAGTGGTAGTCCACCCCTGACTGTGCCGAGACAAAGCACAGCTCCAACAACCTCAAACTCCAGGACCTCTGCCTGCTCTTCTTTGCAGATTTTATTGGCTCAACAATCTCACAGGAAGCCCACCCCAGGCATAAGGGAAAGTCACACACTTCAGGGAATGAAACTTGTGGCCGATGCTGCAGAAAAACAAGCCAGGGTTGGGGTACAGGAATATAAATGTGCATGCTCAATCACCCAAGCCTGAAGTAGTGGAAGAAGAGCTTTTATCAAGACCCTATCCATGCCTCCTCACGTGCTCACACATGGACAGGCTCACCCGCCAGCCATATCTCACCTGAGAACGAGTCATTAACATATGAAGTAAGCAGGGTCAGGCTTGAGGACCTGCCCGGCTGAGCAGCATTTTTTCCTCCTGCTGACATTCCCAACAAACAAGTCAGAGTATGAGTGACTGGGATTACCCCATAAGTGCTCTTGGGGGCCAGAAGATGGGTTCTATTTACCAGACTCTTCCACTCTGAGCTGAGTAGCCTGCCTCTCCAGGCCTCTCACACCTGTGGGCCTCAGCCCATGGTGATGGCCCCAAAGAGGCAGGAGGTAGGAGCTGAGCGAAGCTGGGGGGTCTGGCTTGGCTGCAGGATAAGAGATTTGTCTCTGCCCCTCCCAGGGCCCCCCAGTCGCTGAGCTCCAGCCCTGCCCCAAACCACTTTGATGAAAACATCCTATCAAGTTCTCCGGTCTAGCTGAGCCCTGGGAAGTACCACCCTGCCCTGGTCGGCACCCCAAGTGTCGTAATGCACTTGAGTCTGAAGAAGCTGCCCTGGCTTGTAGGATGAAAGTCCCAGCCCATCAGTGGGCATCCAAAGCCCCTCTGGTCCCGGCCAGCCTCTCCTGCCTCCGCTCCCCACCAAAGACACCCCTCCCCTCCTTTCTGGCCACACCACAACCCTCTATGATTCATGACAAGTCTTCTGCCCCACCCACTGCACCTTTGTTCCGTTCCTTCTACCGAGGATTCACCTCCTGCCCTTACCAACATCAAAGCCACTTCCTGGAAGGCTTCTGAGGAATGTGATCCCTTCTGCCCAGAGGAGTGTCTCACTTGGCCTAACCCAGGGTTTTCTCATCCTGCCTTGGGCTGTGAGGTCCAAGGGAAAGGCCAGAGTCTGATTTGCTGCCTAAAAATGTTTGTTTGTTGGTACCAGGGGTTGAACTCAAGACCTTCCGTTTTCCAGGCAGGCACAGTGCCGCTGAGGTAAATCCTCAGCCCATAACTGCCTAAAAAATGTGATGAGACTCAGGAATATCAATATGTGTTTGCAGAATTGATGAGAATGAGGTTTCTCTTTTCTTTCTTTTTTCAGAACTGGAGGTTGAACCCAGGGGCACTCCACCATGAAACTACATCCTCAGGCCTTTTTCTTTTGAGACAGGGTCTCTCTCTCATTGCACAGGCTGAACTTGAATTTGCTGTCCTCCTGCCTCGCCCCCCAAGTAGCTGGAGTTACAGGTGAATGCCACTGTGCCCAGCTTTCTGATCTTCCTCCCTAGCCACTGGACTCAGATGGGGAAGGCAGAGGAGGAATATTCTGACTCTTAGGCACCCCTTGCCCACATTCTGGGACCTGAGCCTCACAGCCCCTCCACCCCACTGGGGCTGCTAAGTGAAAGATTCAGGTACCGGAACTGTGCTTCTGTGAATCAAGACCCAATCTGTGAAAATCACATAAGGCCTGAAGTGGAAAAGCCACCTCTGACACACCTCTGGAATATAGCTGGGAAAGCTGCAGCTCTGAGCGAGATAAGAGGTAGCCCTGATCACACAGTCAGTGAATGCTGCGAGGGTCCATGGCACTCTGGCTCCAGCCCAGGCTGATTGCCTCCTTCTCAGGGGAAATCAACTGACCTCATCAATGGATTCCTCATAACTCCAGGGCAGCCTGTTTCATGAGCTCCGGGGTCAAGTCATGGATCAAGGGCCAGTCAGCCAGGTGATGCCCACTTCCAAGGGATGGCTGACCAGGGGGCAAGTGTGGGCTGAGCTAGAGGGTCTAGCTTTGGCTTGGCCTGTCCCAGCCAGAGAGGGCAAGGAGAACACTCTAGGCAGCAGGGATGGGGCTGCTGGCGAGGGTCAGGGGCTGTACAGGCGTATGGGCCACTGTTCCACCCACGGCTGCTGGGAGTCAAGCACAGCCTGGCACAGCAGAGGTAGTAATCAGCAAATGAGCAAGTGATCTGCTGGCTGGGCTCCAGGGGAGGGGACAGAAGCTCAGGCTCCTGGGAGGACAGAACATGCCTCCCCACGGCTGGCCCCCTGGAAGCCGTTGATCTCCAGAAGGCCTGCTGAGAACAGCTGCTCAGAACTCAGTGGCAGATGTGGGTGGGTCCCACAGAGCTGGCCTTCCCCACGGGCAGTGCTGGGGTCAGAATGTGGGTAGAGCACAGAGAGCCCAGAGCCCGGGACAGCCAGGAGTCTGCGTGCACAGCCACACGAATGTATCCTCATGGCTTGAGCACAGCTGCCCCACAACTACGCAGGCCCGGGTCCTCCTTCAAGTGGCTCCCTGGCACTTCAAGCCACACCCCTACACCAGCAGCCAAGTGAAAACCCACCTTCAAGACCACCTCTTATTCAGATGAAGAATTCACACAGCGGGTGTCCTGTGCCCTCGTGGCCTTGCAGACTGGGAGAGCCAGGTCACAGTGAGAGTTCCAGGGCAGGGGAACCTACAGACCCAAGCTGAGCAGCTCCCTCAGTTTCCCCACTGCAGGGGCCACCATGCACCCTCAGCCTGCCCACCTCTCCCTCTCCCCTTCCCCTTCCTACAGAGATACCCTGAGGCTAGAATAACAGGATTGTCTAAGGTCTAAACTCCATGGGCTTTGTACTGACCATTCTTTAATCGGGGCCCACCAGCAGCCAGGCTGAGCACCTAAGCTAGAGGGCCTTGAGCTGGGCACAGGCACAGGTGTAGGCCCAGGCCTCCCATAGAGGGTGCTGACAGCTCAATTCTCAGCCCAGCCCAGCCCTTGGGCCCCGCCAGCTCTCTAGCTGGGAGTGAACAAGTAGCAGGTGCAGATCAGCTGGGGTCCCCAAGTCACAGCAAAAGGTGGTCTGAGACACCGGCAGGAGGCACATGGGAGGCATAGGAGGCCTTCTTGATCCAGGGCAGGAGCTTCAGGGGACCTCTGTGGAGGCAGTGGTGCCAGGAGGCAGGTTTTAGGTCTCCCTGTCATTGCTGTCCACATCTTTGCTATCCAGGGTCCCTGTGGGAGGAAAGAAGCTCATATTTCCCAGCCCCAAAGAAGGCAGAAGATACTTTGGGAATAGGCCTGGATACTATCTGTCAGGAAATCCTCTAGGTTCCATTTGTAGAATAAATTCCAGCTCCAACCCCTCTCACTCCCTACAGGTCCACTGCTGTGTGCTGCCGCTGAGTAGTTCCAGAGCCTCCTCTGGCCTCTCTGCCTCAACTGTAACCTGCTGTGGTCTGCTTTCAACACAGCAGCCAGGGCAATGCTTTTCCGATGCAGTCAGACCCCTTGGGGCTCTTCCCATCTCACTCTCCTTTAAGACTGGGGCCCTTACAAGGATTCCCCAGCACCCCTGGTTCTGCCCTGCACTGCTACCCTCATTCTAATCACAGTCCCTCTCACCCCTACTCCAACCACACTGGGCTCTTTGTTGGTCCTCAACATATGAGGTATGTTCATCCCCCAGGGCCTTTGCACTAGCTGTTCTCACTGCCAAGAGCTCCTTCCACCAGGTAGCTGTGTGGCTTGCTCCCCCTCTTCGTCTAAATTTTGCCCCAGTGTCACTTGTACAGTGAGGAGCTCCCTGGCCACCCTATCCACAGTTGGAACCTGCCCCTGAATGTCCCTCTCTACTCCCTTTCCTGGTTTTTGTCTCTATAGCACTTATCCCCTGAGCATATCCTCTCATTTTTTCTTTTTGGTCTGTCTCCACCCACTGGAGTGGCAGCTCCATGAGGCTTTAGACTTCGCCTAATTTGGTCACTTCCTGGCCTCTGCAGCCCTGCCTGGTATATAGCAGGGTGTGATAAATATTTTCCAATGAATGAATGAACAAGCTGGCAACGCCCTCGGGGTGGCCCCTAGATGTCCATGGGTATGAGCTGCAGGAGTACCTGTGCCAGGCTGTCGGGCCTGGGCCTGGTCTCTCTCCAGGTGCAGTGCAGTCAGCAAGAAGCAGCCTCCACCGAGGACAACGGCGAAGGCACAGCACAGGAAGCTCTGCTGCAGGCTAAGGAAGCGCTGCAGGTAGGAGTCAGGGCGCCTGGCCCGAAGGGCGCTGGAGATCTGCCGAGGAGGGGCGCACATCTGCTAGGCCCCCCAGGCCATCCCCTGGCCTTAGCAAGCAAGGGGCTTCCCCAGACCTTCCCACCCCACACACTCAGCCAGCCTTACAAGTCCAGTGAGATAAGGGCTGCCGGCGTCTCCCAGGATGTGGCCTACTGTGATCTGAAGTGCCTCTGCTGTCCCCCGGCATCTGGGCACCACCACAGACTGCAAAACATAGGAGCCCCAGGGAGCTCCCCCGGTAAGGGCAGAGTGGGTGTCCCCTCACACCCAGCCCTGTTCCCACCTGCTGAGGACCTGCCTGGAAGTGTGACAGGCTGCCAGATGAGTGGAACAGAAGGAAAGTAACCCTCAAGCCCAGACATCAGGCCCCTCCGTGCCTCATGCCTAGGGATGGGGGTGCCAAAGTGCTTATCGGGGCACCCCACTTGACAGTTTGACCTTCAGTTGGGCAGGGACCAGGCAAAACAGTGATAGGCCCAACTCAGGGACCAGGAGGCAGCAGGGCAGGTTGGCCAGATATAGCCAGGTGCCTGCATGCACAGGTATTTGGGATGGCATGGAGGATGGCATGGAGGACTCAGTCTTCTCAGGAACTTCAAGACCCACTGGGCAGGGACTAAAGGAAGCCATGCTGGGGAGGCCCAAATATCCCCCTGGAAGGGGGAGGGAAGGTCAAGAATATGAATTCTCAGCTGGAAGTGTAGCTCTGTGGTGGAGCACTTGCCTAGCGTGTTTGAGGCCCTGGGTTCCATCCCCAGTACCTCAGTACCTCCAAATAATTCTAGAGCCAACCTGTGGGCATGCCCACTCTGGATCCCATATCCATTGGTCATGGGACTTTGACCAGTTGCTTCATGCTTCTGTGCCTTAGTCTCTTCATCCCCAAGTGGATGAAGTACCAAGTACCTTCCTTGAGGTGACCCTCAACATTATCTAGCTGGTACCCAAAGACCTCAGGTGGACATCATGCTGAAATAAAACCTCGCAGGCAGAATCATCTGTGCACCTAAACATGTGATGCCTTCTTCCCAGCCTGCCTCCCCCTCTTTGGCCTACCTGAAGCATCTCTATTTGTCACTTAGGGCTTACCTTTGGGTCACTTCCTCCATGAAGCCCTTTCAGAGTTCAGGTGCCTGCCCAAGATCCCACAGCCCCCACGCATGCACCTAACTGAATGCACATCATCCAGGACTGGAAGAAAGGGTCCTTTCTTTGTTCACCTCCCTGTATCCCCCATACTGTGTTGGCAGCAGTGCCCCTAATTTCTTTTAGGGTCCCTACAGTAGAGCAAGACATGAGGCACAGAGAGGATTAGTAAAAGCCTTCCATTAAAAAAAAAAAAAAAAGCCTTCCAATAAACAAGTTCAAATAGAAATTTCTGGAAGATTGATCACAGGGGAAACTCTGCCAGGCCCAGTGCTTCTGCCCACTAGGGAGCCACAGGGGAGCCTTCTGCCTAACAGCTTTGTCCCAAGACCTCAATGACCATAATCTGAGCCCAGCAGAGAATAATAGCAATTATGATAATAATAATTCTTAACATTTATTGAATGCTTCTTTATGCATTTTATGTATCAACTTAAGCAACCCATGAGAGAGATGTGATTATTATTTACATTTTATAGATGAGAAAACCTCTACAAAGCAGGTAACTTCCCTGGGACACCCATCAAAATCCCTCCAGGATGTGGCCTTCTGATCACTCTTCTGTGATGTGTGAGGAGGAACCAGCATTTCCAGCAATGTTTATATGTTTGTTATAGAACATTCAGAAAGTGGAAAGAAAGCTGAAGAGGAAAAGTCCATTAGTAGCCCTGCAAATGAGCAGGAGGGGAGTCTGTACCTGGCTGAGAGCTTGGTGAAGGGCTCTCCAGGCAGGGGACAGTGGCATTCAAAGTGTGAAAGAGGAGCCCAGAGGGACAGTCGCTGGATTCCAGAATTGCAGAGGCCAGATGCATGGGTCTGGTGAGAGGGGGCCCTGTAGATGGGTAGGGCACAGTGGCAGGGGACCCTGTGGGTGCTCAGCCAGTCCCGAGGTCACTGGCACTGAGCCACCCTGTCCAGGTGGTGAGAGAAACTGGGCCTCCTGCCATAGCAGGGACCTGCTTACAGGCTGAGGAGGAATAGCTTTGCACCTTCTACAGGACTTCCTTCTCACCCCATAATTATGTGATTACTCACGGGTGGTTCTGGGGAGACTGCAGGGCTTCCTAGACTGAGGGCCCTGCATGTCCAAAAAGGTCCCTGTGGGGGCTGGGCCTGCTTGGACCCTCAGGAAAAAGTCCAAGCCACTGGCCCCTTCCTCCCATCCCCAAAACCTCAGCCTTCTGGGCGCAGAGCAGCCAATGCTGCCAGCCTTGGGAAAGCAGGTCTTCCTCCTCCAGCTCACCCTTCCTATTCTGGGTCCCGGCTGTTGTCTTCATATAGCCAGGGGCCAAGACTGGGCTCAGCAGCACCTGGAGAGCCCAGGGGGTAATTTTAGAAATGAGAGGCCTTTGAGTTCTCAAAAACTCCAGGCTCACTCTATTCTGAAACAAAACACTTCTGTTTTAGGCTCGCCCTTCTCAGAAAGCTGTTCTCTTTATAGCCCAGAGCAAAATCTGCACCAGCCAGAGGCAGGCAGAGAGTCAGAGGAGAGGCAACCACCAGGTACAGGCTACCCGGCAGCCTGCCTCCTGCACTCTTTACTTGACCCTCAGCCCAGACACTCCTGGGAGCGTGAGACAGACCGTTGAGCAGACAGCTACCTGGAGGGCGGGGCTGAGCCAGGAAGCACTGAGACCTGAGGAGAGGCCTGCAGCCCCCAGTGGGGGGCTGGAAAAATCTGTTGAGGAGGTGGAAGGAGAGTGAGCCAGGAAGGGAAGCAATGAGCAATTTCCGCTCTATTCCCCATGCCGGGAAGTGGGTGAGCAGCCAGTGGGTCATCCCAGGTGGGGTTAGGAGGGAGCTGGAGACCCCATGAGCGGTTTGGGGAGGCAGAGAGCTCAACCTGGGGAGAAGCAGGCTCCAGAGACAGCATCTCAGCCTCCCAGAGTGGGACCCTCTGGGGCCCAGCCAGGCCAGCAGAAGTCGCCAGAGGTGGGTGTTGGCTGACCATTTTCATACACACAAAGCCCCCTGCCACAGTGCAGAGAGTGAGCTCTCTGTGGAGGGGAGGGGTATGTGAACAAGGGGATGTCGGGAATTTTGCAAAGGCTTTGTGAATGGGGAGTTTGAGTATGCTGGGCCAGTGTCTCTAGTGCCCTCTGAGGAATACTGGATCAGGCTCCTTCGGGAAGTCCGTCAGAAACCCAAGTCCCTCCATTCCCCTAGACCCACTGAATCAGTGTGAGGACACAGGGCCTGGAATTAGTAACAAGCTCCTCCAAACTTGATTCTTATGCATAATGAAGTCTGAGAGCCACTGGACCAGACAGGCCCAGGGCCCTGGCTCCAGAGAGAGTCTGCATTCTCCCTCAGTGGATTAGGGATCAAAGAGAGCAATGACTGTCCTGAGGCAGACGACCTCAGGGGCTGGAAGGCCCACATGACCCCTTCAGGAGTAAGCAGATGGAGGCCTGAGGGGTAACTGATAGGTACTACCACTCTATCTGCTGCACAGCTGAGCGAAACAAGGCCCAGAGGGGTTAGGTCACTTGACCAACATCATAAAGCTGTTAGGGACAGGGCTGGGAGTGAAAGTAGATGGACCGCTGCAGAGTCCTCAGGCCTGGGCTCTGTGTCCTCACCCCTCCAAACCTCCCACAGGTTCCGGCTCACCTCTCCATTTTCCACTCCTGTTTTCCCCTTCGCTCCCTTTGGCCTCCTCCCCAGCCCAGAACCATCCGCCTGAACATGCAGGTCCCTCAGCCCCTGCCCACTCATTCCTAACCCATGGCACGAACACAACCTGAGGTCTCCTGGCTCCCTCCGAGCCCTGCCCAAAGTGAATCTCACCTTCAGCCTCAGAGCAGGTGCATGTGGCCCAGGAGACCTCCCTTCCCTTCTCTTCCCATGCACACTAAGGTCCGACCTGGCCCTGGATCCAATACCCTTGCTGCTCCCCACCTGCCAGGGCCACCTCTCTCCACACCTCCCTTCTCTGTCCTCCACAGGCTGCTGTGGCCACCTCTCTTATGCTTTTTATTTGGTTGGTTGGCTGAGGTTGGGTTTTTTTGTGTGTGTGGTATTGTGATGCTGGAGATCAAACCCAGGGCCTTGCACATACTGAGCAAGCACTTTACCACCGACCCATGCCCCTAGCCCCTTTTTGATTTTTGTTTGGTTGGTTGATTGGTTGGGGGGTTTTTTGAGACAGGACCTGGCTACCTTGTCCAAACTGGCCTCAAACTTTTCATCCTCAGGCCAGGAATTTAGCTCAGTAACAGAGCGCCTGCTTGGCAAGCGCAAGGTCCTGAGTTCGATTCCCAGTACCAGAAAAAAACTTTCCACCCTCAATGGGTGTGGTGGTGCATGCCTGTAATCCCAACGCTCTGGAAGGCCAAGGCAGGAAGATCAAAAGTTCAAGGCTAGCCTGAGTAACTTAGCAATTTACTGAGACCCTCAAAATTAAAAAAAAAAAAAAAAAGGCACTATGTAGCTCAGTGTAAAGGCCCTAGGTTCCATCCCCAGTATTGGAAAAGAAACAAAAACAAAAAAACTTTTCCATCCTCCTCCCTCAGCCTCCTGTGTAGCTGAGATACAGGTATGCACCAACACAACCAGCTCTGGCCACCTCTTAAAAGCCCAGCTTCCTGGGCCAGGGATTTACTAAGTGGTGCCACCACCTGCCTCAAAAGCTCAAGGTCCCAAGTTTGATCCCCATTACCAAAAAAAAGTCCAGCTTCCTGGGATCTTGTGCCACATCTAGGCATCATTCTCCCTCCCCTCTCCTGTCATCACATGTCCTTCTACTATGCACAGGGTCACCCACAGCCTGCCCATTGCCTGCACAGGCCCTGAGACCACTACCTCCTGTGCCTCTACCAGGGAATCAGCAGTGGAGGCTACTGAACTCCCAGGGCTGCAAGGACCAGCCCAACCCCCACCACCTAGATGCTGGAAGGTGGTCTGCACCCATGGGCTTCCAGGAGGTAGGAAGGCTGGAAAAGGGGCAGGCAGCTCACTGGGTGGCTATGCCTAACTGTGGGGCTGGAGGTCTGCAAGCCAGGAAGAACAGCAAGGAGCTGGGGTGCCAGCTCCCCCATGGGTTAGACTCCAGCTGGCCAGCCCCACACCCGCCACCACCACCTTCCCTCTTCAGCTCTACAAAGAGCTTGGTTCTGCCAGGTTAATCATTCTTGAAGACACAGACACCGGGGGACACGGGCCGCAGTCTTCACATATCTGTGGGGCTGTCATGTGGATCCACGCCTTGGGGGGCAAGTGGAGGAAGCTGCAGAGGGCACATGCAGCTCTGTTTATACTGCCAGGGAGACAGCAGGCTATGTTGGGGGTGGGGATGCTCATCTCCCTGTGTCCTGAGCACTTTCCAGCATGCTCTCTTGCTCACCCCACTTGGCTATGATTACCTCTTTTTATAACAAGGAAACCGAGGCCTAAGGCTATTCAGCAGGGCTGTGGCTGAGTCCCAGGCTGGAGCCCAAGTCACTGTATGGAGGGAGAGGCCAGAGAAGGCCACCACCTTTGTAGATGATACAGGCTGGGAGCCAAGGACAGGGCAGCCCTCTCCATGCTGGCTGAGCCTGGGCCCCGGGAGGGGGCGGAACAACTCCACAGGGAGTGAGCATCCTGTCAACAGTCACATTCAAGAAGGCCTTGTTGGCTAATTAAATGACCATACATTCCCATAGGCCTTTCAAACTCAGATTCTAGGTCACCCGGATTTCTTTGGGGGACAGAAGAAGAGCAAGTAAAAACCTGGGAATTGCTGAGAATCCTAGCTAGCATTCCCTTCTGGGCAATGGGCAGAAGTTTCACATGGATAATCTCACTTCGCCCTCACAACATACTATCATCTCCATGTGGGGAATCTGAGGCTCAAAGATGCAAAGTGACTTACCCAAAGTCACACAGCCTGTGTCAGAAGCAGAGCAGAAGCCCAGTCCTGTTTCCTGACTCCAGGCCTGTGTCCCTGCACTGCCAGTTGCTTGGTTGCCCTGGTTCCTTGTTTCCAGGTGGGACAGTGCCACCAGGAGGCCACAGAAGAGCTCAGGGTATTCCTAGGCCTAGAAGGCCTCTCTTTGTTCAAAGTTCTTCCCCATACACCTCCCAGAAGGAGACAGGGAGACCAGACAGAGTGTGAGGCTCAGGACAGGGCCGAGCTGGACTCTGGGTGTAGCAGTCATGTGGTCAGGACAGCATCAGGCCTCTTGAGAGCCTGAGCCAGCCCCTTGCACTACAGCCCACAACACATGAGTTGGGGTGGATACAGCTGGGCTCAATGGCCATTGCCCTGAAGTCTAGCACCCCTATCTGCACACCTGAGAGCCGGCTTGCTGAGAAGTGGCATGGTAAAGAAAGAAAGAAGGAGGCAGTCCTGGGATCCAAGGCTGGCACAAAGCCTTGGCACTGTGTGATCATAGCCCTGGCACCTCCCATCTCTGAGCTTCCCTTTCCTCATCTGCAAAATGGGGGCAACAGTCAGAGGAGACATTTGAGTGTCAGGGACCCTGTGTTCCTAGGCAGCTGTGAGTGGCCTTGGTCCCCTACCCCAAGGCCTCTCCAACCCCCAGGCTGCTCAACAGCAAAGGGCCAACCCTGGGTGGACAAAAACAGCTCCTCCTGCCCAAGAGGGCCCCGGACCTGCCCCCACCACACCCCACACCTACCAGCAGGATGTCAGCCACCACCGCCCAGTTGCAGGACAGAAGCAGCTCCCCCAGAGCCAGAAACACCTGTGGAGAAAAGATAGCTGGGTGAGGCTCCCCACAGTGTCTCTCTCCACCTGTGGACTGGAGAAACTAAGGCTCCACAAAGAAGGCAAGACAGAAACTGACTGGTGGGCACTGTCTGGATCTGGTTTTCCAGTTCCCAGTCTCGAGGGTGGGTAGACAGTCCCCAGCAGGCCTGGCCAGTGGCCATGACCCAGAGGTGAGCACCAGGCCCGAGCCCTGAGAAGTGCACTCTTCCTAAGGGACAGTCCTGGGACCAGCTCTCAGGGTCACCCACAGGCCCCAGAGGAAGCAGCCAGGACTCCCAGGGCACTTTTTTTTTTTCCTATACCGGGGATTGTACTCGACTTGGTGCTCACCAGCCAGGCGTGGTGCCACTGAGCTACATCTCTGGCCCTCCCGGGGTACTTTTAAAGCAGAGGAATCACTCTCTGAGAGGAAGAAGGCCAAAGGACTGTTTAGAGCTTGCCCATACCTTATCTGTTGTCTTTTGAGGCCTGCACACAATGACAAGGCACCTCCCGTGTGCAGGCCAGCCAGTCTGGCTGGAAACCCCATGATGGCCTCTCCCAGGCCATTCCCTACCCAAACCCCTAGAGCAGTACAGGGCTAGTACTCTCATGGTGCAGGGAAACTGGGAGCCTAGGGAAACCGAACTAGACAAGACCAAGGCTTGTATGAGGTCACCAGTTGGCCCAGGGCAAAGCCACCCTGCCGTATGAGGCTTCTGGCCCTGTCCAGTGCCCACCCCCTGCCCTGCTCCTGATGTTCTCTGGTGACCACAGGCAACTGTGGGCCAGTCTTACCCAGTTCCCTGAAACTCCCACCTCGTGCCAAGGGATTAGGACAATCCTCATTCCCCTCACTCAAGAACAGTTTAATGAAGCAGCAAGAAGAGAAAGAAAGTCTCATTTATCAGAATTACTGGAATTAGTCATTCCTGGAGTCACGGGGCTGTGCACTGGGCAGGAGGCTCAGGCACTCAAAGGCCTGATGCTCAGAAGCCTGTGAGCACCAGGGTAGAGGAACGAAGGACCACTGCCCAAACACCTACTGTGTACCAGCACGTCCACTCTTGCTACCTTTCAGGTCGGGTGACCTGGTAAGCTGCACGTCAATATACCCAAGTCACAGACCAGGGAACCCAGGCTCAGGTTTACACATCAAGCCCTTTCCTGGAGAGTCCCTCACCCCTGTGGCTGGTCTGTGCACAGTGAGGGTGAGGAGACCTTTGGCAAAAAGAGCTCAGGGGCCTCCAGGGGCCACAGTGCCCAGTGAAACTGGCATGGGAGAATCAGGCAGGGAGGGAGATGGCCCTGAGCAGAGCCCTGAACGGTCGGGGTCAGGATGGGCTGAGAAGAGCTGCAAGACCACCGAGGCAGAGGACCCACAGGAGCAGAGGAAAGAGGCTGGAACGTGCCCTCCATGCTGGGTGGGGCAGGAATCTAGGCAGGCACTGGTGAAGGGTGGGTGGAAGAGGCCAAAACCAGACTCCCTGTGGCTGTAGCCTCTGCCCATGGCACACAAACAAGAGGCCCCTGAGGGCAGGGTGGGCCTACCTCGGGGCCTAGAACATGGGATGGGCACCCACAGCAGAAGGAATCAGGAAGTTGCTGCCTGGCAGTTCTCAAGCATGGTCCAGGCAAACCACAGACCTCATTCCGCTTGACGGGGCCTACCAACCGGCCTCCTGGGGCCACATGAAAGCCAGGCCCCACTCATATCCACCCTCTGGCCATGTCTTCAGGGCCCCTCCTGGGCCACCAGGCCTCTCCTCTCTCTTCCTCACGTGCCAGCCCTCCCCTGCTGCATCCTCTCCCTCCACACAGTCCAGACACCAGTAGCCCCAGCCATACAGCCACACAGCCTCCAGTTTTGTCTCTCCCCTGCATGGTCTACACCCACAGGACATACTGAAATATACCTTTTCCTTCCTCCAGCTGGGGCAGGGTGGATCCTGATCCTAAAAAAGCCGATTAGAGGGAGGCGGCAGCCACAATGAGGCTTTTCAGGCTGAACGAGCAGTCCGAGGATGCCAAGTTTCCTCAGACACACCTGGAAACTGACACAGCACCGCCAAATCCTTGGCTCCACTCTGTGGCTTTGAGGGGCAAAGGGCTGGCTGGGGAGAGGCTGCCTGCTAATCCCTTAATTACAGAAGCTCCCCACCAGCGGCAGCCCAGCCACCAGGGCTCAAAGAGGGGCACTGTGAAAAGGGGCGTGTCTTCTCCAGTGGATGCCCCAAACTCACCTGCGTGCTGAGGCACCCTGGGGAGCTCCCTGCCTCTGGGCCTTGGTTTCCCTGGCTGCATAATGATAGAGGATCCAGAGGCCTAACCAGGCTCCTAAGGCACCAAGAGACAGCTCCTGAAGCTGGTCACCTCACTGTGCACGCTTGCAGTCCACACAGGCAGGAAACAGAGCAGGTCCTAGTTTGATGGCTCCCATGCATAGTTCAAATTTGGGTTCCTCCATTAAAAAACAAAACCAACAAACCAAAAGGGCCCCAGTTTAAAGAATTTAGTGCCTATTCAAAGCCACTCCTACACAGGCATCTCAGCCCTGTAAGTCCAGGCCCCTCCTGGACAGCCACGAGGCACTGCACACTGGTCAGGGTTCTCCTGTTTTCCACCCCTTCACATCACCATCCTCCCAGAGTGGCTGAGCCAGCCAGGACCCAGGCGCAGTGGCTGCCAGCGCACTGCTGAAACTGCTCATCCTCAGACTCAGGGGAGCCAGGGAGAACCGCTGCCAGACACAAAGTGATCTGACTCTCCTCTCTCACCCTCACTCCCCTGCAGTCCTGTCCGCTCTGTATCCTCACTGCTCCTCAGATCTGCCTCTGCTTCCTGTCCACTGCTTCGGGCCTGATCTAGAGCTCCCTCCTCTCCCGCCGCCTCTCCAGTTTCCCAGGCCCCACCATCCTCCTGACAGCAGCCCTGCAGGGGACTTCCAAAAGGGAAATCAGGCTCTACTCTCCTACACCCTGTCTTAGTCCTTGCTGAACAACAAGGCCTGGGAATGCTGCCTGGAGCCCGAGACACTGGCTGAGCCTGAGAGCCCTGCCCTCTGCCATTTCAGACTTAAGAGGGTTTCTCCCTGGAGCTGGGGAAGCGAGGATGAAAATCCCTGGCTTAGCCATTCCTGGCCAGAGAGGTGCGCACTCATACACACCTGTGTTTACACGGTCACACATGCACACATGCTCCCATGTGCGGAAACGCACAAGCATGCACAGACACTTGCAAGTGCAACCAAGTGCAACCAAGTGCAACCACATGTACACAAGCTTCAGCTCATACCTGCACATACACAAGCACTCATAGCCTGGGAGCCACACACAAACCATACAACACAAGTCCACGTATATGCAGGTAACAGGGATGACATGCAAAATATCAAACATGTGGTGCCAGGCACAGTAGTGTATGCCTGTAGTCCCCAAGCTCAGGAGGCTGAGACAAGAGGATCACCACAAGTTCAAAGACAGCCTGGGCTACATAGTGAGACCCCGTTTCAAAAAATTTTTTAAAAGCACTGGGGCAAGGACATGAATCAAAGAAATGATGGCATCCTTAAATATTCCACAGGTTTTCTGGGTGTACTTGCTGAAGAACAACCTGACATGCACCCAGGTATGCATACTTGTGGTCTCATAAGAGGTACAGCAAGTTATACACATACACACACAGACACACACACACACATACACACACACACACATGCTAGTACCCTCATGTTCATGTACATGGTTGTGAATACATCATAACCTGCACATACTCAGCTCTCCTCATGTATATCTGCATGCAGAGGTAGGCATGGCAGCAAGGCAACAAGGAGGCGAGATGGAGCCCCTGCCCCTGTGAAGGTCAGCCCAGTGGGGTGGAGGGGTAGCATCTTCAACCTCGGTCCAGCTCAGTCTTCCATCTGGGCAGTAACTGATCTCTGAACTACCAGAACAGATTCTAGCCCTTGCCAGGAAGGAAGAAAGCCAATGCCCCCCATGGACTCAGGATACCTAGAGCAGACTGGAGACCCAGTCCTCCCCCCATCATGGATCAGCTTCTTGCCCAGCACAACTGAGCCAGTCAGGGCACAGCCCCCAAGGCACAGACTGGACGCCAGCAAGCTGCCGCGCTGGCTGGCACACTTTGCCCCTAGGCCTGCCAACCTGTAATTGTAGGGCCTGGTATCAGGGCACAAGGGCACTGCCTGGTTTCCAGGGGCCAGCAGCAGCCCATCACACTGGTAGACAGGCAGGTGGGGAGTAAGGCAGTGAAGGGGCAAAGCTCTAGAATCCTCCCTGGAAATTGCCGGATCTCCTGCAGAGCTGGGCTACCCATATGAAAAAGGATACCTCATGGATCCTGGCAGGGAGGTGAGGCCCAAAGTGAGGCGGGAAGGGCAGGTGGGCCTTGCCAGCCCCTTGGAGGCAGCCCCTGGGAGGACCTGCTTACTCCAGCCCAGAAAGCAAGAAAGAAGGGGCACATCCAAGAAATCTCCCCACCAGGGACACGTCTAGAAAGTGACAATAGCCAGGTGTGGTGGCACATACTTGTAATCCCAGCACTTGGGAGGCTGAGGTGGGAGGATCACTATGAGTTAGAGGCCAGCATAGGCTACATAGTGAGTTCAGGGCTACATAGGGAGACTCTGTCTCAACACCCCCCCCACACCACCACCAAAAAAAGAAAGTGATAACAGAGCTTCTCAGAGCTGAGCTCTTGCATGGCCCAGCTGTGAGAGCCACCCCAGGAGCCAGGGAGCAGATCCCACAGCCATGCCTAAATCCCCAGCTGACCATTGACCACAGCTGTGGCACACACGCATCCTGTCTGGTCCCCACCAACCACCTCACAAGCTCCTCTTGGGGCAGAAACGAGGGCGCTATCCTAGTCTTTGCTCTGGAGTCCTCAAGGCTGAGAAGGGTGGAGTCTCCTCCTGGATGTAAAGCCCTTGGTGACAGCCATGCTGGCTCTCTGCTCTGGGTGCTGGTAACCACACGACCTTGGACAAAGAGGGGGTTCAGAGTCATGAGCAAGTGTCCCTCTTGAGTAAAGGTAAAGGATAGAAAGTGCATCACAGTCTCTCCAGAAGCAAAAATGAGTCAGGGAATGAGATGATTTTTCACCAAAGAAAAGAATAAAATCTAATGAGATGTACATCAAATACTGGTATCCAGGCAAAAAAGGCAGATGGTTCTGTAGCATAGCCCTTCTTGGTTCCCCATCTCCAAATCCAATCAACAAAACTCTCCTATCTGGGAGGAAGTAAACTGAGTAGCTGTCCTTAATGGAGATTCAAGGGGAAAGCTGCTGGGAAGAAGCCAGGAAAATAGAGAAAGTGAACAATGACTCTAGTCACTGCTTCTACTTTGGGCCTGGGGCTACCCCCATCCCAGAAGAGGAGGCACCCAGCAATTAGACAGAATGAACCCTGTTATACCCAGCATTTACCTAAATCCCAGAAGAGAAAGCAGAGCCCAGGTATTCTCATGAAATTCTCCACAGCCTGCCTGAGCCCTCCAATTCCCTCAGGTGACAGAAAAGTCCGTGGAACATAATGCTCAGTTCAAACTACAGCCCCTCTGCAGAAGACAGGGTGACAGTATGAAGATCACAGCAAAGCAGTCAGAGTCGGAGCAGAGGCACCCACACCCAGGTTAGGGGAAAGCAGGGAGCAGGTGAACTTTGCAGACATTCAGTAGAGAAGGAAGGAAGGGAGGGAGGGATAGAAGGATGAATAGAAGGTAAGAAGGAAGGGAGAGGGAAGAAACAGAAAAAGAGAGAGGAAGGAGGGGAAGGAGAAAGCCAGAACCCAACCTAAAAGATAGATGATAAAGAACAAAGGAAATTCTTTATGACAGCTTCAATCATAGAAAACATAAGAATACTAATAAAGAAAGCACTCAGAGATAACAGGAACGTGAGACATAAAGGGAGATCACAGACCTAAAAAAATAACTGGAGGAGTGAAACCATGAACAACATCATCAGAGAAGCAACAAACCAAAAATAACTAGAAATGAAATAAATACAAAAGAAATTAGAATTACTGATAAAGAGAAAGGGCTGAGATAATCTCACTAATTTTTTTTGGAGAGGGGGCCTGTTTGAGGCAGAGTCTTGCTATGTAATTCAGGCTGCCTTCGAACTCACTGTATATCCCAGTCTGGCCTCAAACTCCTGGCAATCTTCCTGTCTCAGCCTCCCGAGTGCTGGGATTACAGGCGTGTGCCACCACGCCCAGTTGGCTGATCTTTAATAATTAAAAAAAAAAAGAGTAGGCCATTTAGAGAGAAGTGAGTGGCACAGAGGACAGGTGGGAAGATCAGGCTGGGACCAGGGTGAAGCAGCAGGGTTGTACAGGCAGGATCAGTATCTAGGGGCGAACACCTCCTTAAATTTTGCTCGCCAAATGTCTGCTCGCATCACCCTAGTCCCAGCCCTGAACATGATCCAATGCAAGTAAAAATGCAACAAATACATCTAAGAAATATTCAGAGATAAAATGGGGAAGGGGATACTCAACACTGATTCAGAAGATAGAAGAGCACAGTCATGAGATCTTGCTGTGACATGGAATATTTACACAGACGTTTCCTAGCTGCAATGAGCAGCTTCTGACCCAGTTTCTTGTATTCTTACCTGTACAACGAGCCCTCCCCTTGATGTGGGCTGGACCTACTGACTTGATTCCAATGAGGTGACAACGTATCACTTCTGTAATTAGATTATAAATGACTGCAACTTCCTTCTTTATAGATCCCTTTATTTTCTTCTCAGACTGAGATAAGTTTTGATGAAGCAAGCTACCATGTAAAAGAGGCTCTGGCTGGGATGTAGCTCAGTGGTAGAGTACTTGCCTGGCATGCATGAGGCTCTGGGTTCAATGCCAGCACTACACACATGTGTGCACACACACACACACACACACACACCAGCCCACATAATGAGGAATGAAGACCAGAATCCTACCAACAAGCAGCAGGGAACAGCAGCTCTACCAGTGCTCTGAGTGCTGCCAACAACCATTGCATAGGCTTGGGAGCAGACCCTCATCCATCTGAGAATTCAGATGGGACCACAGACACTGGGCCAACACTTCACTCTGTAGCCGCCCGTGAGAGACCATGGGCAGGCAACTTGAATAAGCTGTGTCTGGATTCATGACCCACAGACACTGTGAGAACAGGAATGTGCAGCATTTTATACTGCTAAGTTTTGGGATGATTTGTTACACAGCAACAGATGGCTAATACACTAGCTAAGCTATTGAATTTCAAGAATAAATCATGATATCTTCAGGTATCCTGATGGAAAAGGTTTTTTAAAAATCAGAGCCAGGGATTTAGCTCAGTGGTTTCACCTCCTGCTGCGCAAGCACAAGGACCCGAGTTCAATCCCTGGTACCAAAAAATAATAATTAATAAATAAATAAATAAATCATTCTAACTTTATTCTCCATAATAATACAGTGGTACCTTGGTTCACAAACTTAATTTGTTTTATGACTTTGGAAAAGATGGGCCGAGGTTGTGTTTGTCACCCATGTGGAGTTTGTGAACGGAAGCAAAATTTCATTGAACACTTTTGTTTGAGAACCGAATTGTTTGTGAACAGAAGCAATTGTGAACTGAGGTATTACCATATTTGATACCAGAAGACAATGGAAAAAAATGTTTGCAAAGTCATGAGAGGGGAAAAAAGAGTGACTGGAGAACATTATACCCAACTAGGTATTATTCAAGTAAACAGTCAAAGACCACCTCAAACCATTTAACCACAAAATATACCTGGGTAGGGGTTAAAGCAAAATAATAACACAAGAATTGGCTGGATGTGGTGGCACATGCCCATAATCCCAGCTACTCAGGAGGTTGAGGCAGGAGGATCACAAGTTCAAGACCAACCTGGGCAACTTAGAGAGACCCTGTCTTGAAATAAAATAAAAAGAGCCGGGCATGGTGGTGCACACCAGGACTCCAGCACTCTGAGAGATGGCAGCAGGAGGGGCTGGGGATATAGCTAGCTCAGTGTAAAGGCCCTGGGTCCAGTCCCTACACCACACAAATACAATACAATACAATACAATATAATACAATACAATGCAACAGGCTTTGACTGTAGCTCAATATTAGACCACTTGCCTAGTATGCAAGAGTCTCTGGGTTCAATCCCTAATACCACAAAAACAAAAATAAAAAACTCAGAAATGGAGAAAGTGTAAAAACAAACTAATTATGACCATTAAATCTATTTAAGTATGGGACTACTGTCAAAACAACTACAAGGATTATAGAGAGAACAACTTATGAATGTTTTAATGCTAGAAAATGTAAAAATAAAAATATAACAAAAATTAAGAGTTTGAGGAAAGAAGGAAGGAAGGGAAGGGGTACAGTGTTCTCTTTCACAGTGAGGATTCATCAATAAGTTTTACAATTAATTTGAGTTTAATACTTTTTTTTCGGTACCAGGGATCAAACTCAGGTCCTTGCACTTGTGCAGCAGGCGGTGAAACCACTGAGCTAAATCCCCGGCCCTGAGTTTAATACTTTTGAATTCACTTTCGTTTCTTCAGGTAGATTCATACAAGTTAATTAAACA
The DNA here is from genome assembly GCF_000247695.1 of Heterocephalus glaber. Next base: position 7,040,675 of record NW_004624786.1, on the reverse strand, counting down.
TATATGATTCTATTTATATGAAACATCCAGAATAGGCAAATCTATAAAAATGGGGAGTAGATTAGTGGTTGCCTAGGTGAGGACGGACTGTGTGGACACGGGGAGTGACTGCTAATGGAATGAAGCTTCTCTCTGGGAAGATGAAAATGTTCTAAAATTACTGTAGTAATTGGGTGTGGTGGCATGCACCTGTAGTCCCAGCTAGTCAGGAGTCTGAGCCCAGGGCTCTGAGACCAGTCTGGACAACATAGCAAGGCCCCATCCATAAACAAAGAATTAATAAATAAAATCGATGTGGTAATGGTTACACACTCTATAAATATTTAAAACCATTGCACTGTACTCTCTAAGTGGATGATTGTGTATGTATGAATTATATCTCAATAAATCTGTTTTTAAAATTATACTACCATATAACCCCAATTTAACTAACTATACACCCATGCGAATATGTAGAAAGACACATAAATGAATGATGGTCACCTAATTAAATAACATAGATGCAAATAGGCCAAGATGTCAACAGTAGTTAATTCTGGTAGATGAAAATATGAATAATTGTTATTTTCTTCTTGCTGTTTTTTTTTTTTAAGGTTTTCCCAAATAAAACTATAAAGCTCATTTGTGGTAGAATGAATTATTGGTCCCGGCACTTGACTTCAAGATGGTGATTTATGCACCTACACCCTTGACCTGTGAATGTGCCAGGGCTTAATTCTCAAAGTTCTTCTCTTTTGTATCTATGCTCACTTCCCGGGCAACTTCATTCAGGCTGATGGATTTTAAGCAGCCAGACTAAACCATCCAACCGAACTCAAGGATCTTATACAGATAGATTTCCCTCCAATTTGGGTTGGCTGCTATACATAACAGCTGCCTTCTTCTTCCCATAATGCCCTTCACCCCACCTAAAGCCACTGCAAGGTGGCTTCTCCCAACAAAGGACAACCTTCTTCTTCCCAACATGCCCCTATTCCTGCCAAAAGAGTAACCTAATACTTGCTCTCCTCCTAGCAACTAGTGACGTCACAGGCTCCTCCAGTCCCTAGCCACTACCTCACTCAACCCCACCCCAGCTCCTACAAGCCCCACCCCAGGTCCTATAAGAAGCACTCCTTGTTGCGGCCATATTGCTTTTGTCTCTCCTTTGTTCGTAGACAACCCGGCAGATTGTTCCTGCAATAAAGGTTTGTTGTGGCCTTGTCTGGTCTTGGTTTTCGGCTCTTTGGCCTGACAATACATCCAACTGCCTCTAAACATTTCCAGTTGGATGTTCAAAGAGGCAACAAAAATTTAAAATGTCTGCAATGAAACTCCAAATCCCCCCTCCTTCGGAAAAATAAAATAGCGCCCCTACCCCACCTCCTGTCTTCTCCATCTCGGTAAATGGCAGGTCCATGTCATCCAAGCTCCCAGATGTTCAGACCCAAACTCTTGGAGTCACCCTGGACTCCTCCCTTTCTTTCACACTCCACACTCATCTGTCAGGAAATCTGGTAGAGTCTAATTCCAAAATATACCCAGACTCTGACCACTTCTCCACACTTCCTCCATAACCACGGTCATCTCTGGCCTGTATTGTTGGAAAATAGCCTATTTGGTTTCCCTGTTTCTGCCTTTCCCTCCTTTCATTCTATTCTCAGCGCAGCAGAAGCCACACAGATCCCATTAAATCACATGGTCAATAGTCACGAAACGGTCCCAATTATTCACACCACTTGATATGCACATCGCTGTACTGTCCCTTCCTACACTGAGCCTAGGCTGGCCTTACACCTTGCCCTGCCCAATAAAAGAAGGCAAAAGAGACTCTGTTTGAGTTTGTGGCCTTGGCCTGAGAGGCTCTGGGGCTCCCACTTTGCTCTCAGAACGCTGCCCTGAGACTGACTTGAAGAAAGCTTGTCTGGCCTGAGGGAGGATGAAAATCCACATGGAGAGAACCAAGGAGCTGCAGCCAACAGCCAGACATCAGCAAGGCACCATGTTTCTGGGGATCTTCCAAGTCAAGGTGGCCACAAAGGCAAAACCAGCAAAGGAATGGACCTGCCTACCTCAGAGTCAAAGGAAACAATAAACAGTTGTGTTCTGCCACTGAGGTTTGAGGTGATTTGTTACACAGCAATAGACACCTGATACACACCAGAAATTAGATCAGTTCACTTCCAGGATAGACACCCTTGAAAAGTGTTCCATTTCTCTCACATCTGAAGTCAAAGTCATTAGATGTACAGAGGCCCTGCACAATCTGCACCCCCCTGGCCCACTGCCATATGGCCTCATGTGCCCTCCTCCTCCCTGGTTCACCCCATCCCAGCCACACTTCCTCCAACCATGCCCTCTCCCTTGGGCCCTTTGCACTTGCTATCCCCTCTGCATGGAGGGCTCTTCCTCACTTTACACAACTACCTGGCTCCTTCCTTGCTTGCCTCTGGTTGTTATTAAAGTGTCATTGTCACAGTGAGGCCAACCTTGTCCCCTTGCACTATACCTGTTGCCCTTCTCATCTCCTTTCCCTGCTCTGTGATTGGCCAGAATTCATCCCAGTCTAATGTATTATTGGTTTATTTTATCCCATGCATATCATTGCCTGCTTTGTTCAATGCTGTTCCCCCAGAACGTGGAACAGTACTGATATGCAGGAGGTAGATGGGACATGTTTAACAAAGGAATGAACATTTTTGATCCTTCTGGCTGAGAACTGCTTCACTGCCATATCATCATGGCCTCACCTCTGTGCCCTGAGGTGGTAAACATGTCTTCTCCCTCAGCCTAGGAGAACAAGTAGGGTTTGAAGGTGTTCACTTGACTTCCAGGCTTCTCAACTGTGAGACCGGAGGAGCAGCATGGAACTAGAGACCCATACCTTGTGGGCTTCCAGCCATGTGCTAGACACTATGCCCTGCAGGGTCAGACTTGACTAGACACAGAGCACAGGAGACAAGGAGTCCCCAGGGCACAATGGCAGGCTGTCCTTTCCAAAGATGGCACTACAATATTCCCAGTCCCATATGCTCCTTCAGATCACTCATCCTCTCAAAATACGGAGTCTGTTTCCTTGCCCTGCATCCTAGGAGGAAGTTGTAGCTCAAGCAAAGAATAGAATGCAGCAAAACTGTCACTTTCAAAGGTGACTGTCTCAGGTAGGTCATACAAGGAAATATGGCTTCACCTGACTTTCTGTCTCAAGAGGCTGGTCCCTGGAATCTGGCCACCATGTTGTGAGGAAGCCCAGGCCACATGGAGAGACTGTGGGCAAGTGTTCCAGCCAAATGCTCCAGCTAAGTTCTCAGCCAGTAGCCAGCATCAACCACCAGGCCCTGATGATCCTGGTAGCCTCATCCTGACTGGATAACATCAAGTGAAAAAAAGATGTTATCCCTTCCTGCCCCCAGCTGAACCTTGCCCAAACTAAAAATCTGTGCACAAAACAAATATTTTTGTTGTTTTGAACCACCAAGCTGTGTTACACAACCATAGTAACTCAAACAGGCTCAAAAGTTCATTTATCTTTTCAGGAAAATCAAGAGGTAGGTTGTACCCTCCCATTTTATGGCTAAGAAAATTAAGGGTTAGCAAGGTCAAGATCTTGCCCTCGGTCACATAGTTGGTAAGTGAAAGTGACATTCAGGTCACTCAGACTCCTCAATGTGCTGATTCTGGCCTTTCCATCTTGAACACAAAGCCCACCTGATGGGAGATTGTGCCCCTGTTCAGCCACCAGAGCAGTGATGGTGGAGCCCTTGTCTTGGGCTCGGTCCCTGCCCTGAGTACAAACCTCTTCTCTTCTGAAGGGCAGCAGCTCTGGGAAGAAGGCCAAGGAAAGAGGTGTTGAGCCAGGACCCACTGTGTGTGTGTCTAGATACTAATTAGCAGCTGGGAAGTCCACTTCCCTTGCCAAGAGGACTGGAAAGAAGGAAGAGACAGAACCCTCCAGGCCTGCAGGTGGGTCACTGAGGCTGGGTTCTCCTGGGAGGGCCCAGACTAGACTTCATATGCCAGAAAACTTTGTGTCCATGAAACATGAACCATAATTTCGTCCCTACATCAGGAAATTCAGGAGCAGACATATTGTGCCACCAAAAACCCTTCCTTCCCAGGCAAGGCAATTACAGTCACAAAAGCAGTAGGAGAAAAGCTATATTCGGCCACACTCATCCCATACCATAATCTGCGTGCCCTGATGCATATGTAGAGGCACACTCATGCACAGACATGCAGAAAGAATAGAAGTCTAACAAAAGCCAATTTCTCATCCCCCTTTGGATACCCTTTCTAATGCTGACTTCCTTAGCACCCCAAAACCTAATGACATTCATCATGGTGGTGGGCAGCCACCCCCACCACTATGTCCCCTGGGCCTCAGGCTCCTGCATCTCGCTCTCTACCAACATTTCCACTTGGATGTTAACTTCCCACAAACTCAGAACATACAAGACCAGGCTGTTGTTTTCCCCTAACAGGCGACTCTAGTTCACTTTCTTAGCTCAGTTAATGGCCTCTCCCTCTTTCCAGAAGTTCAAGCCAACATCCAAGAACTCACCTTTAACTCTTTCTCTCACATCCCACATCAAAACTACTAGGAAATTCTGATAACTCTACCTTCAAGATAAAGCTATAAGCCAGGCATGGTGGTGCAAGCCTGTAATCCCAGCAATCTGCGAAGCTGAGGCAGGAAAATTACAAGTTTGAGCCCAGCCCGGGGAACTTAACAAAACTATCTAAAAATAAAAGAACAATTTTTTTCAGACCTTGGGAAGCAGAGAGGAGCAAGGGCATCTCTACACCAGGCACATCCCAACCCTCTTCATTCCATTAGGACCAGGTTCTTTGGCTGTAGCAAAGACTCCAACAAGGAAACACAGGAATAGAAGGAAAAAAGTAGTGCTTTGGACAGAAACTTCCAGAAATACTCAGGCACAAAAGGAGAGAAATGCAAAACAAGAACCAGGGACAGTCCATTTCACTCAACCATGGAGTAGCCAGGAAATCTAGAGCTTCCTTCAAGAATGGAAATTTCCAAAACGTGTGTTATATATCTGAGTGAAGAAGAATCATGTAGTGTCATGACCAACTGCCCAGTGTCTCTGTCAGAGGGGCATAAAGAACAGTTGGAAAAAGTGTTCATGCTTGCTGATAAGCTTGCAGAATTTATACTGGACTATTTGTGAGGCCAATGAGAGACTAAGGAGCCAACCTTTACCATGTCCTTAAGTAGAGGTGCTGCGCAGGATCCTGGGATATAGATGGAAGGACCGTGACCTCTCAGGTCCTCTCTGGGAAGATGCTGTTGATCAACCTCCAGAGTGTCAGCCCAGAGCTGTGGCATGCCCATCTCTGTCGAGCAGCCTGTGTGCCACCCTGCCAGCAATCTTCACGCAGGATCCGTGGGGCAACTGAATGGGCGCCCTGTAACATGAACCCTCTGTGGGCCATTCCACACCTGCTTCCAGTCTGTCTCCCAGCAGCAGTGCTCAGCCTCTTCTGACTCTGATCCATATTCTCAACAATGAGAATTAGAACCTCCACCCTGCTCTGTCTGAAGACAACAGAATTGTGCAATTCTGTAGCTGGGGATTCCTTCCTTTCCCCAGCCAAGGTAGTGAAAATAAACTGTGAAGTTAAATGGAAAAAAAAATTTTTAAGCTGGGGGTGTAGCTCATTGTGAAAGCCCTGTACCACACACACGCACACATACAATATGATTGATGAATATTTACATTTAAAAAATTTATTACAGTAAAAGACACATTACCATGAATTTCCCTCAAAACTCTCTCGATCTCTTTGAACACACTTATCCCATTGCGCTTCCCACTTTCTGAAGTGGTTCTGGAAGTTTTCTTTCTTGTCTTTACAAGATATGATAAAAAATTACAGCATATGCTGTTGCTGTGTGCCATCCAATGGAAAGCTAAGCTGGTAAAAACATTACAGTGTGTCCTCATCCATCTTATTTATTGGATCTGGCCCTGTGTGACTTCTGGCTCTTCCCAAAGTCAAAATGACTATGAAAGGTAAACACTTTGAATCGATTCAAGATACAGAAGCAGGCACAACAGTGCAGCTAAGACACTCATGAAAGAAGACTTCCAAAACTGCTTCAGAAAGTGGCAAGAACAATCGAGTATGTTCAAAGCGAAGGGGAGTGTTTTGAGGGGGGTTAACGGCAGTGTGCCTTTTATTATACGAAATTTTAAAAATGTAAATATTCTCTATTTTATTACACCATATATATATATATATATATATATATATATGTGGTGGTTGCTCTCATATTCCCCCCAGTATATGCACATTCCAACCACTACTCCCCACCTCCACTGCCACACCTGCTTCACATGCCACAGCCCTTACCTGCACTATAGCAAGAGCATCCTGACTTTTCTCTATGCTTCTTCCTTAGCCCTCACCCTAGTCGACTCTCAATAGGTAGCCTGGGTGATTCTATTAAACATAAGTCAATAATAGAAAAATAATGGAGAAGCCAGGCATGGTAGTAAAGTCTGGGATTACCAGTCTGAGGCAGGAGGATGGAAAATTCAGGCCTAGCCTGGGCAACTTAGTGACTTAGTAAATAAAACCCTGTCTCAAAATAAAAAATAAAAAATCCCTGGGGATGTATCTCAGTGTTAAGGTCCTGGGTTTAATCCCCAGTGAATGAGAGAGAGAGAGAGAAAGAACAATGAAGAAAATCAGTGAAATCAAAAGTTGGTTCATTGAAAAGATCAGTAAAATTGGCAAACATTTAGTGTTAAACTGACAAGAAAAAAAGGAAAGAAAAATCAAATTAATAAAATTAAGAATGAAAAAAGGGACATTGCTACCTGCCTTATAGAAATCAAAAGGATTATTATAAACAATTTGGTGCCAAGAAATTATGTTAACCCAGATTAAATGGACAAATTTCTAGAAAATGCAAACTGCTGATATTGACTCAAGAAGAAACAGAAAATCTGAATTGACCTATAATAAGTAAATATTGAGTTTGTAATCAAAAAACTTTCCCCAAACAAAAGCCCAGAACCAGATGGCTTCACGGATGAATTCTACCAAATGTTTAAAGAGGAATTAACACAAATCCTCCACAAACTCATCCAAAAATCAGAAAAGGAAGGAAAACTTGCCAACTCAGTCTGAGGACATTACCCTGATACCAAAACCAAAGACCTCACCAAAGTAGATGCAAATCTATATCTATATCCATGTCTACATCTATCTCCTAAGCTCAACGATATCCCCTTGTGAATATAAATGCAAAAATCCTCAACAAAATACCACCAAGGCAAATCCAGCCACATATAAAAACGATTATATATCATGACCAAAGGGAATAACGCAAGAATGCAAGGTTTGTTACACATATATCAATCACAATACACTACAGTAACAGACTGAAAGACAAACACATGACTGTCGCAAAAGACAGGTGCAAAAGACAAAAGCCACGTCTCCAGCTTCTTAGCACAAAACCCAGCCTCAGCCTCAGTAAAAGCCAATTCCACCCAAAGTCCACAAGACTCTATGTGACCTGGCCCCATCTCCCCTCTGTCCTCACCTCCCTCCTTCATTCTCTCTCTCCTCACTAACCACCACAGCCTCCTTGCTCTTCCTCACACCCAGACACACTTCTGACTCAGGGCTTCCAGTTCCCTCTTCCTAGAACACTGTCCCCCCAAGTATCCATGCAATTCACTCCTTCACCTCTGCAAGTCTTCATTCAGTGATAACACTCTGAGGCTAGAGATGAGGCTCAACAGTAAAGAGCTTGCTTAACACATGCAAGGCCCTGTGTCTGAGCTCCAGCAATGCAAAAATCATAACTAAAGCTGGGCATGGTGATGCACGCCTGTAATCCCAGGATTTGAGAGGCTGAAGCAGGAAGATCACTGAGTTCAAGGCCAGCCTGGCTGGGCTACCTAGTGAGTTCAGGGCCAGCCTGAACTATATAGCGAGACTCTATCTCAAAATAACAACAACAACAACAATAATAATAATACTAGTCACCTCCTCAATGACCCCTCTCTGGCCACACTATATAAAATTGCAGCCCTCTCCCTCCAACACTTATACAATCCCTATTTCCCTTCCCCATTCTACTTTTCTCCTAAGCACTTATTATCTGAAATATTATGAATTTTACTTACATATCCTGCTTGTCTATCTCCCCAAGTAGAAGTAAGCTCCCTAAGGACGGAGATATTTTGGACTGTTTTATTCACTGCTACATCTGCAGCAATTAAACTGACATGCCACAGAATCAACTCTCAGTATCTGCTGAATGAATACATGAATACAAATAGCTTGTCATTTGACTTCACTCAACAAGCATCGATTACCTCCACCTTCCCCCATGTCAGTTTGGGGCCAGTGTGCTTGGGGCCAGTGTGCTGAGAAAGGCAGGAACCAGACTGGGGCTGGGAAAAGACTCAGAGTGAAATAACCCAAGGAAGATAGACTAAGGATGGGGCAGAGGGCCAGGCCAGCAATTAGGGAAGACTACGTGGAAAGACAGTGTGGGGCAGGCCCTTGAAGGCCTGGAATGATCTGGGCATAAGGCGAAGGGAGTGGGGCTGGGGGAGTGGGGAGGAGGGAGCATGGGGCATGTCCAGGAGGGAATCAGCGTGGGTCCTGCAGGGTGGGACTGCACAGACACAAAAGGTCAGGCAGGTTGTCAGAGTAGTTCATGACGGGCTTTGAATCCTAAGACAAAGAGTTGGACCTAAATCCAGAGATGCTAGGGAGCCATGCAAGGCCTTTTGAGCAAAGAAGGTCCTTGGTATCAGAAAGCTCACCACTGTGAGCAGTATGGAAAGAGCAGAGTCTGACAGGTAAGCAGGAAGGTAGCTCTAGGGCAGGGCTGGAGAAAGACAAGGCATGAGCAGGGGCAGGGAGGAGGGGTTAGGCAGGAGAGGGTAGATGCAAAGGCTTTGTAAATGACGGCTGGTGGGGGAAGAGTGAATCTCAGGTCAGAGCCTCTGAGAGCATCACAGAGGCCCAGAGCCGCGGAGTGGGAGGCTGGAGCTCTGGTTGTGGGCGCAGCGCTGCTGGGTGCCCTGCAGGCCAAGCGCCTCTCCAGTGCTGGATGATGGGCACCTCCTGGCCCACCCACCCTCCCCAACTTTGGCCCCCAACACAGGCAGGCCCAAGAGGAGTTTCTCCAGTGGCTTTGGCGGCCAAGACGCAATGTCATTTCTAGATCTGGAGATGCGCCAGACTGCAGGGTGGGGGACAGCTGTGTCCCCGAAACACAGCCAAAAAGCAGCCTCCTGGAGCCAACCAAGACAGTGGCAGAAGTAGGGCTGGCAGGGGGTCTGCACTCCAGCTGGCTGATGGGGGTGACAGGCCTTTGATGGGGCCTCCATCTGCCTGGGGCTCAATGTCCTGTGAGGTGGGGCCCCATCAGCCCCCACCAGCTCTTACCAGCCAGAAAACGCCATCCCAGTCCCCCACCAACCCAGTCAACGAGCATGAAGGCATTTCTTAGTGCCATTGTTTGGCAGCTGTTTCCCACCCAGGTGACAAGGGGCAGCACTAGGTGAAGGACGCAGACTGGGTGTCCTTGGGATTGGTTGGAGTTTTGTCTGTCCTTCTCTGGGCCTTAGTTTTCAAACCAGTCAAGTGGGGAAGGAGAAACCTTCCCATGACAGCGGTCACGAGAACTCAGTAAGGCCTGCAGGAGGCCTCTTCTCTCTCCAGGCCACTGAGCTGAAGCCCAAGGCTGAGGACAGTTCAGGGAAAGGGTACCAGCTTGCACAGGGGAGGCTCTAAAGTAAGGGGAGCCATTTATTTTTTATCTTTGAGAGAAAATCTCATTAAGTCCCTAAGTTGCCCAGGCTGGCCTCAGACTTGTGATCCTCCTGCCTCAGCCTCCCAGTGAGCTGGGATTATAGGCATCCACCACCATCCAGCTAAGAGGCCCTTCCTAAAATGAGTGAGGGACTTCAAGCAACCTCCTTCCCCAGAAAGGACACTGCTTACCAGGAGGGAAACCAACCTTTTTCCCTGGCTGGACACCCTAGGGCCACCTGAGAAGCATCACTTCTTCCGTCCACCCTGACACCAGTCATGTGGCATCTGAGGATCTAGGGAGGATGGGCCCTGGGGCCTGATGGTCCCTGGAGAAGCAGGAGTGCTGGGTGCCAGATGAGGCAGTCTGCAGGGTGGGGTAAGGGGAGAGGGCAGCAGTGGGGGTGGCTGCCCTTCCTAGCTTATCCCAGGGGCGAATGGACAGTGTGGAGAGTCACAATGGTCATGAGAAGGAGTCCCACCTGGCTGCCTGCAGAGGCAAAAGCACCCAATTGAAAAGGAATTTGGGGGTGCTACAGCCAGGTTAGGGGCCTCCAAAACACAAAAGTGTTCCCAAGCCTAGTGTCCGGCCATGGAGGGCACTGACAACAAAAACAACTCCAGACCCAGGTGATGCTCGGCCATTCCCAGTCGCGTTCCTCAACCACTCAGCTCTGGAGCGGTCAGAATCAGCACAGTGGTGGCTTCAGGCACAGAAGACGGAAAGAGGAGCCTGGGGCAGATGATGGCTCACCCTCTTCCTGGTGCAGCTTTATTCAGAACTAGAGCCAAACTTGTGATTTAAATGAGAGCAGATTTTTTAGTGCACAAGTGTGACTAGAAAGGCTATGAGACCTGATCATGGGTCTGGACTGATGGGAGAACAATAAAGCCAGTGTCGATTTGCAGTCCAAATCCAGCCTCCCCAGGGAACCTGGTACACAAGTCCATAGAGGTGGGGACTCCACAATCCAGCCACAGAGCCCAGGGCATGAAGTGGAGGGAGGGAGGGAGGAAAGTTCCAGCCCACCTGCTTGTGGCAGAGCTGGTGCCATCTTCCCAGAAGCAGTGGTCCCTTCCCATTTGGGGGAAAAGGCAGGGTTGGAGCTGTGGGGACCTGGGAACACTGCTGCACACAGGGAGACTTGGGATTTGGTCCTTATCTTTTGGGCTTCTTGTCTGGGACAAGACCTCACACACCTGCCTGGGAGCTGTATGGAGTCCAAACACAGGCTGCGTTCAAGCAGGAGCAGTGAGCTCAGGGCAGTCTGTGGAGCTTTGTGCGGGTAGCCTCCGAGTTGGGTCTTGCAGAAAGAGAAGGGTTTGGGGGTGCACAGAGAGGGAATGGTGCCCTTAGTGGGGAGATCAGATACCAGCAAAGGCTGGGAGGTACCAGTGCCCGTGTCCCTGGGACAGCCAGCATGTGAGCCGCATGGAGGAATGTGATGGGAGAGGGGCTTGGGAAACTGGCTGTTACCCTGATTGTCGCCCTTCAAGCAGGGCCAGCAGGGGCTGCACTCTCCTCACCTGTAACCTGGGAGAGTTCCCCTGTCTCCTTGGGCTCATGACATTCCCTGGGAACAGATGCATCCCATTATCCCAAATCAAAGTCTTAACCAGGAGCTCAGAGGACAGGTGGTACTGTCAGAAAGGCATAGGTTCAAACTCCAGGTCTGTCCCTTCCTAGAGGCCCAAATCTGAGTAAACCTCCACTTACTCGGCTGTGAAATGGGGATAACAAGACCCCAGAAGACACAATCACCAATCTGGCATGGTGCATGCCTGTAACAAGAGGGTCCCCCACCTGCCTCCAAAGGGGCCCTCACTTACATAAGAGGCCACAAGGGTGGATGGGGCCAGGACGAGAGCCAGGTAGAGGCAGGGCGCTGTGGCCAGCAGGCTGGAGGCACAGATGAGGGGCTCAGCCCGGGGGTTGACTTTCTTGTACCTCCTGGCAGCCTCTGCCCCCAGGATGACACCAACGATGCCGGTCACAACAGTTAGGGTCCCAAAAATCAGGCTGATGGGAGAGAGCAGAGAGGGCTTGGTCAGCCCTTCCTCCAGTCTAATCCCAGGTCAACCAAGCCAGACCTCACCCCAGCTGATACTCCTGCGACCTCAGGAGCCTGATTAGAGTCCCATGTTCTCTCCCTGCCACCCCATCTCCTTTCCTGCCCCTCTCTGGGGATGCCACTGCCCATGTGAGTGACCGGCCCTGCACCCCAGCACCCCAGTTCCCAGCCTACTGCATCTCCAGTGACCATCTCTACCCTCTCTCCAACCAAAATTGCCCCCTCAGAAACCTCAGTTATATCTAGGGTCACACTCTGGCCCCAGCCTTCTCTTTCAAGAGGAACGGAGCAAGCGAACCCTTGTATACTGAGTTGCTGTGACATACTCAGTCCTTGTCTGGCTTTGTGTACACCTCTCCTGGAATCCTGTCCTTCCATTCCCCCCAAGCGGCCCCTCCTGACATCAAAGGCACAGTGAGACCATGGCAGTGTGAGCCCTTGGAAACCCCAAGCCAGCCAGGATCTTCCTGCCCCTCTGTGGCACCCTACTATCCTCAGCACAAGCTCATGGCCAGTACTCATGCCCTGGGGGACTGGCCCCTGCTGACCTGTGTGGCTGCCCCTCTCCACTCCCCCCCAAACTCTGCACAAACAACTGAGAATTCTTTAAAGTCATCCTTTGTTTTCTGGCTTCCCTGCCTTGGCCCATACTGTCCCCTTAGCTCTGAGCTCTGTTGCTCCCACCTGTCCCAGACCCTTCTCCTCCTGGCCACATCCCCTTAAACAAGTCCAGAACTGTGTGAGATGGCTGAAGCCCTGCTGTTACTCCAAATCTCCCCCCAGGATTTAAGAATGTGATTAGTGCAAGATGTCACTGACAAACTGAGTACCACAAAAACCACCTCCCTTAGCTCTAAGTATCTTCTGTGAAATGTCCAACCCACATTCATTCCCTATCCCATCCCCTCAGTGTGTAGAAGAGAGGGTGGAGCCTAGAGAGCGGAGGAACTTGCCTGAGGTCACAGAGCCCGTGAAGGGCAGAGACAGAGCTTCCTACCAGATGGAAGCATGTGTGTATTTTGGCAGCATCAAAGTCCTCACCAACCCTTCCCAGCCTTCCAAGCCCAGCAAGCCTCCAGCTCAGCCATGTTAAGTGACCCCAATCCTGGATGAATGTCAGTCACCTTTGAGTCCTGGTTTGAGCTGGCCTTGGCAGGTTCTCAGGACCTTTTCGAGACGTAGGATTGATTATTCAAACAGGCAGCATGGCCAGTGCCCCCGCTACTGGCCCCTGAGCAGGAGGCAAGACCAGAGGACAAGGCCCAGCCACCAAGCCCTTTGAGCTCCCTTCCCCCACACCATGCCCTGCCCAGGATCACACTCTCAGGGGAAAGAGGGTCCCTACGGGTCTATAAGTTCTGTACTGCTCCCCTACACAATGGCCCCGGCAAGTGGCTGTTCCAGCCCCACTTACACACCCCCAGGGATGGGAAGCTCAGTACCTCCCATGCAGCCTCTTCTCCTGGGCCACTTCAGTTCAGAGAGTTGGAAGTTCTCCCTGTGGCTGCCCAAAACCCTGTACCCTGTAGCTTTCTGCCCCGGCCCTGCCCATACCCTGGGCCTGTCCTGATCATGAAATGTATATCAGTTCTGTGCAGAACTCCAGCTTGAAATCCTTTTGCCACTCGAGGGAGGGGGCTGAGTAACAACATCCCAAGATGTCCTAATCTCAAAGACTTTCTATGGAAAAAGGCATTTTGCAGATGTGATTCAATTAAAGCTCTTGACACAGAATAATTTTTCTGCATGCAATCACACCTGTGCTCATTAGAGGGCAGCAAAGAGACTTGAGCCAGAAAAGGGGAAGGCTTTGCAACCATGGATGCAGAGATTGGAGTGATGTGGCTACAAACCAGGGAATGCCCGCAGCCACCAGCAGCTGGAAAAGATGAGGAACAGATTCTCCCACAGAGTCTCCAGGAGTGTGGCCCTGCTGACACCCTAATTCAGGTCCACTAAAAGCTCCAAACTTACGAGAAAAAAAATTTCTGTTGTAAACTACCAAGTTTGTGCCAACTCAGTATATGAGTCATGAGAAACTAAACCCACCCCTTCAGTTTGTCACATTGGTCTGTGCAGAGCTGAGTGGGAGAAAAGGGAGGGACTTGACCAAGAATGCATAGCCCATTGATGCCAGAAGTGGAGCTGAGTTCTGTTTTCTCCCCACTTTTTCCAGTTGATAGAGGGTTTCTAAGATTCAGTGCACCTTTGCCTCCAGAGAGAGAACTGTCTAGTTGTGGAGCCAAGCAAACATCACAGTCTCACTCCGCGCATCCATTCGAAAGCTTTCCCTGAGCACCTACTATGTGCCAGCAAACCCCTGCCAGGTGGTGGGAGCAATGTTCAAGTCAATCACCAGCAACAGGCAGTCTCCAGAGGCCACAGGACATGGGGCTTCTGAGCAGCAGCTTTGAAGCTGCACTGGTTTGAATTGTGGCTCTCTCACTCAGCTGTATGACCTTTGACAAGTCACCTGACTTCTCTGATCTTCCATCTGCATGTTTGTAACACAGGAATAATAGGAAAGCCTTCCTCTGAGGGCTCTTTGGGTAAAATGCCTGGCACAGGGCCTGCACTAATGTGAAAGTTGTGATGATGAGAAAAGCAAAGGGAGCTAGTGGCAGAGGACACAGCTGGAGCAAAGGTGCAGACAAGTGAGAAGCCATGGACATTCTGGAGACTGTGCAAAGCTCTCTCTAGGTGTCAGGGAGTGAGGTAGAGACAAGAGGGGAGGCTGGGGAGGAGCAGGTAAATTGGGTGTGGCTGACAGAGAACCATGCCACCTGCTGAGGCCCCAGGAGAAAATGGGGCTCTGGGGACGACGAGGATCCGCACCCCTAAGGAACTCCAAGCATCCAGAAGGGCAGGATCAAGGCAGACAAGGGGACACAAGGCAATGGAAAAGTACTAAGCAGAGAGGATGGACAAGGAGGGCAGACAAATGAGACAAGATGAAAGATGGCCTCGACTCAGTGTCAGGAGGTCCCAGAGTCTTTGGAGCATGGGGATGGAGGTGGCGGAGACAGAAGAGGAGCCCAGCAGGGCAGAAGGAATGCAGGGAGGGTGTGGGGTGGGCATCCCCTGAGGGCAGAGGGCCACCTTCCACCTCCCAGCAGCTTTTCTTGGGCTCTTGGAGAACTAATGAACACATTCATGAAAGCCCAGAGACAGAGACACAGAGGCCCCAGTGCCTCAGTCTGCAGGCAGGAAGTGGAGCGACCTCTCAGAGGCATTAGGAGCCCCTCCAAAGGACACAGGGCCATTACCAAAGACTTCTGTCAAGGCCGGGGATGTAGCTCAGTGGATCCACTGCCTGCCTTGCAAGCACAAGGCCCTGAGTTCGATCCCCGGTACAGCAAAAAAAAAAAAAAAAAAAAGCTTCTGTCATCTCCCATGACCCACAGAAGGGCCCCTCCCCCTGCGGTCCCCTCTGGACCCCCACAGCATCCCTATAGTAGAAGACTGGGATTTTGCCTACAAAGCACAAGAGAGCTGGCCAGAGCCCAGGCCTCCTGCCTGCCAACTGGGTCCCCAGCCCTGTGGTCATCACAGCACACCACAAGTCCAGAAAGACAGAGTTTGAGGTGCACAACCTCCTGAGAATTTGTGCCCAGAGTCCCCCACTGCTCTCCCTCACCTGTCCCAGCTGCTGCACGGCTCCTGGAAGCAGGGCAGCTGCAGTCCATGTACCACACGGGCCTCAAACAAAAACTTGGGGGCCCAGAAGCCCAGCGCTCCAGTCACAAAAGCCATGGCTGTCACTCCGAGGGTTGACCACACAAAACTCCAGCTGTAAGAGAAAGAGACCTGGCTGAGGTAGAGAGAGGACTAGGACTAAGGGGTCCACTGCCTCCACCCAACCAGATATGCAGGCTCCAGCTTCCAGGTCCTTCGAAGAAACACCCTGCACTCCAGCCTCCCTGACGTCCCTGAGACATCATCCATAACCCAGTTCCCCTGCCTGGCTCCCACTGCACCTGCTCCACCCTTGTAGGACCACATCTCCCCATCCTGGCGGCCCCAACCCAACATTATATTCTCTGGGAACCTGTTCCTGCCTGCCGCCATTGCCCTCAGAGTCCCAGTCCCAGTCTCCTGGCTCTGGGACAAAGAGAGCTAAGCATTGTCATTTGCCACACTGCAGTGAACCCTGAGGCATGGGACTGCAGTTGCTCCTGCCTGGCTTCCCACGTGCCTGGGACAGAGTCCAGGGCACTGCTGTGAAGCTTGGAGAGGTGGTGTTGAGCTCCCAGGATCCTCCCGTC
Source organism: Heterocephalus glaber (assembly GCF_000247695.1). Next base: position 7,024,552 of record NW_004624786.1, on the reverse strand, counting down.
AGCCCAGAGAAGCAGTAAGGTGGGGAAAAGTACCCATCAGGTAAATGAGGAAAGCAGGGCTCCAAGTCTCAGGGTGGCAGAGGCAAGGCTGGAGGTCATGCCACTTCCCCCCCAGCAGCCCACACTTCTGTCACATGGGGATATGATGGGGGCTGAGTCCCAGGTGACAGAGGGGCATCTCAGTAGGTCAGGGGAGCTCAGAGAAGGAAGAGGGAAATGAACATGGAAAAACCAGGGAGGGCTTCCTGGAGGCAGAGGGAGAGTTGGGCATGCTGGGGAACTGGGGGTTTTCTATGGCTTGGGGTGCAGGGACACTCACTTTCTCCCCAGGTATCTGACATCCTCACACCAGCTGCTCCTCAGGGCCCGAACGGTCACCTCCCCCTGCCTCTCAGCAGCTCCTCGGGGTGGATCTGGAACCAGCAGGATGAGCAGGATCAAGGCCACAACCTCCAGGCAGGGCATGATCTGGGGACAAGAAGGCTCAAGGTCACATGCAACTGTGGCCTGGGAGACCCAGGGGAGACCAGCCAGTATCTGAACCCTGAGGTCCAAGCCCTGGGTCCTAGGTGCTGCTTATATTTAGAGCTGGACACACTACTATTCCTTGCACCCTTACCCCGGAGGGTACAGCCTTGCTAGGAAGTGGGGTGCCCTCACCCAGTATAGATGCTTCTCTACTGAGATGGGCAGAAGTGAGATGGCTGAGAACGGGAACTCTGACCACTGAGTACGTGCTGCTCCAAGACCTAACCTGCCCTTCCCCTGGTCTGTGCCTCCATCTGCCACACCAGGCCTCCCCTAGTGTCCTCCCCGGCTGCCCCCCAGACTATACTTCAAGGGTGGGGATCTCATTACCTGCCTTGGGGCAGACTTCAAATAGATGGGACCATGAGAAAGCTCTCAGTCAAGCCAAGTCAGATTGACCTTTTTTTTTCTTTTATGGCAACAAGGTCTCACTGTGTAGTCCAGGCTGGCCTCGAACTCATGGCAATCCTCCTGCCTCAGCCTCCTGAGTGCTGGGATCACAGGTGTGTGCCAGCATGGCCCGGCCAGATTGACCTTCTTGAAGCCCAACCCACCTCCGGGTCCTGATCCTGCCTGCTGTAGTCTCACATGGCAGCTCCCTCAGCATCTAGACAGCTTAGCAGAGATCTGTACACAGGACAGAACCCTCAGCCCCTCTGCCACCAGGTCCCTTCCTCCCCTGAGTGGCCCACATCCCTGCCCAAGACTGAGTGAACAGTGGCTGCAGCCCAGCAGGTATCTTCCCAGGTCTCTTGGCTCCACTGGTAACCTTTTCCTCCAGCCCTTAAAGCCTACCGAGTGCTGGCCCTGGAGAAGGCACTTTCCAGTCCTCATCTCAATAATCTTCAAGCCTCCATAGGTAGCATTTATTGCCCCCACTTCACAGACAGCCAAACCCCAGCTCAAAAGGGAGGTGCACCTCACTTGAGGTCACACAGCTCATAAACTCAGCAGCTGGGATTTGAACCCAAGGTCACGACTTCCATAGCCTGTGTTCCATCTGAGGCCCCAAATGTCCAAAGCTGCAGACATCTGACACCCACTATGGCGCCGGGTACTGTGCCAAGGGGCTAAGGCCACTGGAAGCTGGAAAGTCCCTGCCGGCCCAGGGGAAAGCAGAGGGAAGAAAAGGAAGCCAGACTCACTCGGAGGGCCCAACGCCAATTCCCCATCAGCTTCGTCACAGCCGACCCCAGCACGTAGCCCAGACCACTGTAACAGAGAGGCAAGGAAGATGAGCAGGGGGCAACGGTGCCCCTGCCCAGGATCCAGATCTCTGCAGGATCAGAGCTGAGGAGAATGAGCCCCATGAGACCTAGATTCCACTGCCCCTGGTCAGCTCACTGGTGACCTCTGCCCCGCCCCCATGGTGCCACTGCCTCCTCAGTTGAGGACAAACATATCCCACCAAAAGCCCCACCCCTCCTGCCCAATGCTCAGCCCTATTTGAGTCAGGCCAAGTCAGGAAACCTGGGTCAGAGCTCAGGAGCCTGATTCTAAACCCCTCTCCATCCTTCCTGCCAGGCGTGCAGGGCGCGGCCTGACACACTTCCTGCCTCACCTCCAGGGCCAGCTCCTCCCTGAGCCGGCCACATTTCTTCTTGCTCCTCCAGGAGTGGGAGCACACTAACCTGTGGGGGCATCCTTCTTATCACTAGTCCTCCCCACAGCCCCATCCCATGGCCACACGTCCCCATTAGCAGCCAAGGAAACTGAGGCTCAGAGGGGTAACCTGACATGACAAGGAAAGGGCAGTGCCGGGATTTAGACCCAGACCTCCTGGTTTGACCTCTCCAACCCCAGCCCAGTCCCTGTTCTGACTTGTTTCTGGCTCCGTTTACTGAGGGAAGTGGATGGGGGGACTGGGGGGACACCAACCTTCCAACAGGAATGAAGATGTAGAAGACGGCCAGCACTCGGGTCCGCTGGTCCTTCACAAAGAGGTCAGCCAGGACCGTGGGCGCAATGGTAGAGTAGCTGGCTGTGCCAGTACCCACAACTCCCCGGGACAGGAAGAAGAGCCAGGAATACTGGGCAAAATGGGCACAAGACCACAGTAAATTCCAGAAATTGGCCACGGGGCAAGGAAGGACCCGAGAATGTATCAGAGGGACCAAAAGGACTTCAGAACATAGGCCCCTCGGGGAAAGGGAGGGGTCCAGGGTTACAGATACTTGGCCCCCAGATATCTCCTCCACCCCAGATTTCCAGAGTCACACAGTTGCCCCCTGCTGGTGCCTGCAGCCACCACCTGCCCCACACCCAGGGGGCTCTTTTCCTGAGTCTTTTGCTTAACCAGGCCAGTTCCCCAAGGCAGGAGCTGTTACCCCAGCCCTATCCCATCCCCAGCAACACCAGGTGGAACTGAAGCCAAGGGCAACCACGGCCATGCAAGAGAGGAAACCTCCTGTTGGGAAAGTCTGACAGGAAGATCTGGGGGGCTCAGGCCTGGGCAATCTCTGAGTCAGCCTGGGCCAGAAAAAGGGCAGAACCATCCCCATCAGCTAAGAGGGAGGTAGATCAGGGAGGAAGCCCAGATGCAGGTCAGGAGGTGGGCACCTACCTGAGGCGAGATGAAGGAGCCCGACAGGCCAGCCCCTGACCAGAGCAGAATGCCAAAGCTCAGCGTGGCCTTGCGGCTGTGGCGGTCACCCAGGTAGCCAAACACAGGTGCAGACAGCAGCAGGCAGCCAATGAAGACTGGAGGAGACACACAAGGGGCAGCCTGGATCCCCCCTGCACAGTGACAATGGGTGGGCAGACAGCCCCACAAACCCTGGAAGGGAACTGGCTTAGATACCACAAACTGGCATCTTGGCAGTGGGCCCAGGGCATGAGGAAGAAAAGATGAGGTGAATGTCACAATCCTCAACCAACAGGCAACTCAAAACCTACAGCGTGCAGCGCCACTTGGCCTGGGCCAAATCCCAACTCTGCCACAGGCTCACTGTGCAGCCTCTCTGAGCATCATCCCAGCACTGGAAAAGCCCACACGCTCTCCCAGGCTGTGTAAAAGGGGAGATGAGAAGTGAACGTGGAGCCCCCGTGTGGACAGGCTGCCGTTTCCTGTCTTTACAAGCACATGCAACCCCTACGAGCCTGACACGGGGACTGATCTGATTGTCCCTCACACTTCTGCAGGCTGGGCCCTGCCTCCACCAGCAGATGAGGACAGTTTAAATGAGGACAGCTTAAATGAGCACGTTGACAGCAAATCAGAAATGATCCCAGGAGGCTCGGAAGTAGCTGGTTTTCATAAGTGGGTACATTATTCTCCAGACACTGATAGTGATGTCTATACCATCTTTTAAAAGAAGCTTTTACTAATATTGGAGACTGGATTAATGAATGTGTCTGCTAGTCTGTGAGGACAAGGAAACTGGGCACATGCTACACGGATAAGTGCACACACAACTTCTGCACTTTCAATAAACACTCCTCTACCTTTGAGGGATGGTAAGTCACTGCTCCGAGCTGGGAGAGCAGACAGGTGGAGAAAGTCAAGTCTGCACACACATGCGCTCACACACACACACACACACACACACACACACACACACACACCCTGCTTCCAGGGCAGTAGGCTTTGGAAAGTCCCACCCACCACGCCGTCTCCATTCCCTGAGCACAGATGATTGACGTTTCCTGAGCCCAATGAATGTCCAGGTTCTTCTCAGATCAGATTCCAGCTCCCCACCCCCACCCCCACCCCACGACAAGCTCTGGTGTTGGTTCAAGCTATATGCAATTGTGGAAATTAGGCCAGTTTTCATCTACAAAACCAGCAGTTTTCCCCCTGGTACCGGGGATCGAAGTCAGGACCTTGCAAGCAGGCGCGGTGCCACTGCGCTAAATCCCCGGCCCTCAAAACCAGCAATTTAACGTGGCTTAACCTAGTATTCCACAGAGAGTGATCTTTGGTGTCAGTGGCATTTAAAATTTTAATAGCTACTGCCAAAATAGGGCCCTAAAAAGGCTGTATCAATTTACACAAGATAGATGGCACTATCGCTGACACTTGAAAGGACCAATTGTCTTATTTTTTGTTCATCTAACGAAAAACAAATGATATCTGGCTGATTTTTTTTTTGGTACCAGGGATCAAATTCTGGTCCTTGCGCTTATGCAGCGAAACCACTGAGCTAAATCCCCAGCCCCTCTGGCTGATTTTTTAATCAGCATTGTCCTTATTCCTGGTGAGGCAGAGCAACAGTTTCTATTGTTTGTATTTTTGTCCATTTTTCTTCTGCGCTTTTGTTTTTCCTTAATGTATTTTGGAAGTAATTTCTCCAAGGCATTTTTCCCCACTGCTGGCCTGGAAATTGAACCCCAGGGCCTTTCCACTGAACTACATCCCCAACCTATTTGTATGTTTGTTTGTTTATTTATTTATCTGTAAATGCAAGTTCTAGGCTAAGTATGGTGCCACACACATTGCATTCCACAGGCCATGAGTTTGAGACCAACCTGGCCAACTTAACAAGGCCACGTCTCAAAAAAAAAAAAAAATCAAGTTCCAGGACTAGACCATTTGGGGCCACCACTTTCTGTGATCTTGGGAAATTCCTTAACTGTCTCTGTTCTCCTCCATCAACTCCACAATAGGAATAGTATTTCCTTTATCAGATTACTAGAGGAGTAGATAAAATAAAATGTGTAAGATATCTGAATGGCTTCATGTAAATGCCCAGTAAGTGTTACCTGTTATTAATACTAATTGCATAGTTTTAATCACCATCATGCAGAAGTGTTTAGCTATGATGTAGACAAATTTCTCAGCCTTCTTCCGGTGGAGGAAGATTGTTCCATGTCTTATTTATACATAAAACGTTACGAAAGGTTTATAAAATATTTTCCCAAATCTTTTCTATTTTCCTGGGGTATTAGGCATGGATCACTTATAGGAGCCAAATGCCTTAAATCTGCAGGTGGTCTGGTCATATGCAGGTGCCCGTCTTCCGGGGAAGGCAGGCACTCCTCACTCCTAGCATCTCCAGATTCAAACCATTCCAGTGACAGGTAGAAGGAATTAATGATCATACAGTTAGGAGGTAGACTCTACTTGCAGACTTCCAGGATTTGAATCCCAGCTTCAGCAAGACTCACAACCTAGCCGGGTGTAGTGACACATGCCTGTAATTCCAGCACTCAGGAGGCTGAAGCAGGAGAATTCCAGTGAGTTCAAGGCCAGCCTGAACTACAAAGCGAGAACCTGTCTCAAAAAATAACAAAAACTCACAACTGGGATGGGGATTTAGCTCAGTGGTTCAGCCACCTGGCTCGAAAGCACAAGGTCCTGAGTTTGATCCCTGGTACCAAAAAAAAAAAAACAACTCACAACCTCTCTGAACCCCAGTTTGATCATATATAAAGTGGGCATCATAATAATAATACCTGCCTATGGGATTGTGGTGAAAGTTGAATGAGTTTATATTTAAACCACTTAGTGCCTGGCATATGTTAAGGGCCAGGTCAGTGCTGGTTTGGTTTTTGTTGTTGTTGTTTTGCTTTGTTTGCAGTACTAGAGATTGAACCCAGGGCCTTAGCACTGAACTATACCCCCTGCCCTTTTTGTATGTTTTATTTTGAGACAGATTCTCACTAAGTTGCCCAGACTGGGCTTGAACTTGTGCACCCACCACACCTGGCTTAGTTTTAAACATCACTGGTTAACTCCAGTCATTTCTCTGTGCTGTGGGGTGCAGAGGGGGCCTGACCACAGCCTCCCCAGCCTCCCACTCCACTTTTGCAGCTCCTCCAAGCTCACTCTCAGACAGCAGCTTCCTTTGCTCTGCAGTTGTGTGGTCAAACAGCAATGTGAGTCTTAGGGTCACTGTGTAATGACCCCAGAAGGTGAAGAGACTGACTGAAGCCACCAGAGACCAACCTGATAACCAGGCCATCGAGCTCAATGTCCTTTCCACACAGCTATTTGTGCTACTTCAGCAAAGATGGCTTGTATCCCCATCTACCCCCCCCCCCCGCCCCCCACACACACACACACACACACACCTCTTCTCCCTCCATGGCACCTCGCTTATCAGAGGCCTATAGAAATAATCCTGATCTCCATAGTAAGAACCAGGAGGGGGAAATGTTGACTCAATTATCAACATAACTACCATTATTTATTGAAAAACAGAAATTACTTCCAAAATACATTAAGGGCAAACAAAAGCTCAACAGAAAAATGGCCAAATGACTGCCATTATCTGTTGAATCAAGAGGTATGTGGGGGTCAAGCTAAGATGGTCTCACTTTGGTTACAAGTATGAGTCAGTGCCAGCACCTGCCTGCCAGCCCTGAGAGGAAGGGGCAGTTGGAAAAGATCCCTGGTCTACAGTGTGGTTTCATAGGACTCAGAAAAGTTTATAGAACTACATGCTTCTTCACATGCTCTCAGATGACATTTAAAACATCTTTTATTGAAAGTCTAGTAGTTGCAAAGGATGTGATTTCTGGCATTTTTGTTTACAGTTGGGCCCCACATCCTCCCATTCTACCAACTGCACATCAAAAGTAATTGGAAAAAAATTATATCTACACTGAAAATGCCCAGATTCTTTTCTCAGTCGTTTTTTTCCTAGGTAATTAAATTTAACCATTTACATTATATCAATGTATACTAAATAACTTCTACATTGTATCACTTACTATAAGTAACCTAGCAATTTAAAGTTTACAAGAAAATGCACAGGTTCTATGCAAATACTATGCCATTTATAGAAGGGACTTGAGCATTTGTGGCTTTTTGTTTCCACGAGGGCACTAGAACCCATCCTCTGTTGGTACTGAGGGACAACTATATTAGTAAACTATTATTTTCATCCAAGCCCTCAGAGCTACAGATTGAGTTCCTTCAGTTTCTGGGACTCGTCTGCCATAGAGTCCAGGTGGCAAAGCCAGCCCTCCTTTGACAGGCCAATCTGATAAATCAGGCTGACAAAAATGTCGGTTTCATTTTTAAAATCGAAATAAATGTGCTGACACCCATCACTGCAACCACTATCTCACTTCCAAACTCAATGTGCAGATAAACAGCAGATAGTCACCCACAGAGGGCAGCTATGGAGATAAGGTCTGGCTGAAGGAAAGACCTCCGGCGCCCTTCTGCTGCAGCCTCTGCTCCGCTCCTTCCCCTTCTGCAGAAGCTGCACATCCCTGCTCTTCTACCTGGCAGCCTGGACTTTCCACACCCCAGAGCAGGGCATGCAGGATGGAGCTGCACGTCTGCCTCCCATGGCAGACAGGAGGCTGTAAATGTGGAGGTGAGTGAGGAGACCCTCAGGCTGGTGCAGGCCTGTTCTCAGGACAGAGACCTGGAGGCTTACAGGGCTGGAAGTGGGTCTCTCAACACGGTGTTCGTGTCGCCTCTGGAGTTTTTTGTGTGCCCCTCAAGGGACTTGTACCTAGTTTTTGAGCCCTGTGCTTCCTAAGGGATTGAGATAGTAGGCAGTTAAGAGGAGAGAGTAGTACAAAGCAAGACCCTGTCTCAAAAAAAACCCCTAAAATACAAAAATAAATAAAAGGAACAGAGATGGAGCTGCTTGGGGGAGGGAGCTGTAAGAAAAGCCACAGGGTATACTGCTGGAGGTTGGGGTGGACACATGGGTGTCATGTGTTGTGACCATGTGTGCACATGTATGCACATACGTGTATGGATGTGTGGATGTCACCACCCTTGCACTTATAGGGGACAGGTGAGCCTGTGCCCTGTGACTCTATTTGTCCCCACCTTGGACTGGGACATGTGGCTGTTGCCTGCTGTTGACTTTAGATTACCCTGGTCCAGAATCCTAAACACATCAGGCGATGTGCCTGTCAGCCTGATGGTTTGTGTTCTCATAGTTAGATTTTTCAGCTTTGTAAGAGAAAAGCACACATCAAGATTCCTCACACTGGGCATGGTGTCACAGGCCTGTAATCCCAGCACTCAGGAGGCTGAGGCAGGAAGATTATCTTGAGTTGAAGGCCATCCTGGACTCCATTGTGAGTTCAAGGCCATCCTGAACTACATAGTGAGACCCTGTCTCAAAAAAACAACAACAGCAACAACAACAACAACAACAACAAAACAGATTCCTCAGACCTCAGAGAGTCTGGTGCACAGCTGAGCTTACAAACTTGTAGGGAATGAGTGGCAGCTCCACCTTGGTGACTCAGTGCTCCTCCTGCGGATCCAACTCAGGCTACAAGGGCTGCTCACACCCTGGGCCTCAACCCTACTCTCTCCTCCCCCTACCATGACTGTCTTTCAAGAAGCCTGGCTCCTATCGCTCCTCTGTGTAAGGGACTCAGTGGAGCTGGAGCTGGGCACAAGAACCCCTGGAAGACCCCATCCTAGTGTGAGCCCAGGGCCCAGGCTCCAGGACCAGAGACTCACTCCTCACCTGTCTGAAGTAAACCAGCATTGCTGTCACTGATGTGAAAAAACTTCTGTATGTCCAGCAGCACTCCTAAGGACAGAGGGACAGCATTATGGAAATGAGTAGCTTCCAAAGGCAGCTCACTCTGAGTCTGAGGCAAAGCCATAGCTGACCAACAGACCACAGGGTGAGGCAACGGGGCCCTCTCTTTTCTTCCTCTCTTCCACATATTGGTACAACCACATACACACACAGAGCAGGCCTGCAGAGGAACACATGCACGCCAAACACACACTGTACCAAGCATCCCAGGCATATCTACATGCACATTTACACGCAAGCATGCCCTTGCACACAGACAGAGTTACACACACACATACAAGCAGGTATTCCCAGAGAAACACGTTTGCAGGGACACAGGTATACATACACACCCAGGAGGTTACACTCCTGGACAACGTGAACACTTTCGAGGCAGGTGCCGGAACCACTGAGCTAAATTCCCAGCCCTGTATCATTTATTTCTTATCCTTATTTAAGACTTTTTTTCCCATTAAGTTGATTGGTACATTTTAGGTATAAAATACAGTTACATTCATCATTGGGATCTTGTACCATTACATGAGTCTCTTGGTTCTTATTTTTTTTCCCCTTCCCCTGCCCTCCCTTCACCCCCTCCACCCTTCCCTATTTGCAAAGACCTTGTTTCCATTTTTTTCCTTTTCTCATATTTTTTCTTTTTGCTTCTTTCCTTTCCCCTACCTCTCCCACTTCCCTTGCTCCCTTAGACCTTTACTTCCTATTATACAATATCAATTATACATTTTTAAAATTACAATATCAAGGTCTAGGAGACATTACCACCGATTTTACAGAATTTAAAAGGATATAGAAGGCATATTACAAAAATCTGTTTTGAAATAAATTTGACAACTTCTAAGAAGTACCTTGGAAGACAAATTAATGAAACTAACTCTGGAGGAAATATAAAATTTGAATAGCACCTATTAAAGAAAGTATATTCCTAGCTTGAAAACCTACCTATATGACAACAACAGGCTCGTATACATTGTGAACACTGAGATGTACACATAGACACACACCAGGCATCCGTGCATATGCACACACTTAGGGCTGCCTTTCACGCTGTAGGCAGAGTGGCTGGCAGTTCCCTGTTGCTGCAGTGACAGCCCTTCTCAGTGACATCTGTGTAAACAGGAGCCCCAGAGTGCACAACACAGCAGCCCTGCTCATGCATGAACACCAGAAATAAATAGACACATGCAAGTACGTACATGCAAAGCCGCATGTGCCCCAGTCTGCACACAGGTACACAGAAGCATCTTTTTTCACACATGACACATGCACACACAAAGCTTCAAAGACTTTGGTCTGTCCTTCGTCCCCTTCCTGAGGGTGGCAAGTTGCAATGTACACTAGTTGGGTCTCAGAAGTCCCTCCGAGATCTTTTTTTTTTTTTTTTTGAGACAGGGTCTCGCTATGTAGTTCAGCTGTCCTTAAACTCACTGTGTAGTCCGGGCTGCCCTTGAACTCAAGGCAATCCTCCTGCCTCAGCCTCCTGAGTGCTGAAATTGCAGGCGTGCACTGCCTGAGAGGAAGTGGCGCCTCAGACACTGGGCTCTGTTCCCTGAAGTACCCTTGGCCTCTCAGTGGGATCTGAGAAAAGGCAAGATTTCTGGTCCCTGCTTATGTGAGTCATGTGGCTCTGGCCCTGTCGTTATTTTGAAGAATGTCTTAGTACATTTTGTGTTGCGATCACAAAATACCTGAGGCTGGGCACCTAATAAAGAAAACGGGGTTTTTTAGCTCACAGTTCTGGAAGTTAAGGAGCATGGCACAAGCATCTGCTCCCCTCTGGTAAGGGCCTCCTGGCAGATGGACTCACATGGCAGGAGCACTTTGAGAATGATAAGCAGAATGTGTAGAAGAGAGCTTCAAGGAAGGCCCCAGACACATTCATAACTTCCCATTGTCTCGGGAACTAATCTAGTTGCACTAGACCTGACCCAATCTCGTGAGAGGGCATTAACCCATTCATGAGGGCTCTGTGTCAACCCTGCCACTCTGGGGATCAAGCTCTTGGCACAGGGACTTTTGGAGGACAAGCCACATACAAAGCGAGCAAAGATCATTATCACTATCACTGAATCAGGAGATGGCTGAGGGCCAGGCCCTGAGCCAGGCATGCGCAATTGTCACCCTAAGAGGTGGGGACTATCACTGTCCCCATTATACAGGTTGCAGGACTGGAATGAGAGAGCTGGGACTTGAATCCCAGCCAGAAGCAGCCTGCTCTTCCATGCAGCAAGACAGGAGGGGATCAGAGCCTCACAGAAGTGGGCCTCACAGAAACACCCACACCAAGAAAGTCCTTCATCTATGCTCTAAGGCCTGCCAGCAGGCAAAGAAGGGGCAGGAATCAAAGGCACAAAGTAAGAGAGCTGGGCTGGGGATTTAGCTCAGTGGTGCCACCGCCTGCCTCTCAAGCTCAAGGTCCTCAGTTTGATCCCCGGTACCAAAAAACAAAAACAAAAAACAAAAAAAACAAAGTGAGAGAGCTTTGTTTAGGCATCTAATTTGGGTTCAGTTGCCGTGGCATCCAGGTATACAAACTGCTATGTGTTTTTTTTTTTTGGTACCAGGACGGAACTGGGGACCATGCCAGAACCACTGAGCTAAATCCCTAGCCCTGCTATGTCTTTTTTTCCCTTTCAATGACACAAAGAATATACAGTCATTGGAGAGGAAAATAAAATAGATGACACAGAGAAAATAAAATAAACAGCTAAATAAAGATCCTCTATAATTGCACTCATCTTTCATTTTTAGGAATAAGTTCCCCTGTTTTGTCTCCTCCAGCCTTGTGGTGCAGTGTGAATGACCAAAGGCCGTGAGTGAACTCACCTCTCTTACCTGTGTCTACCACACAGGCCTCTAACAAGCTGTTTTCAACAAGAGAATGTGAGCTGCTGCACAAAACACCTGTCCCCAGCAGCCCTCAGGGCTGAGTGGTGGTGCCCTCCAAGCCTCTGTTTTCACGATCACCATGGCCAGAGAAAGTCCCAAAGGGGAAAGGATCCCAATAGGCAGGGCTCAGGGTCTGATGGCCCAGCCAGAGGCTCCAAGGCCAACTGAGGAAGAACAGGCAGCCATCTCCCTGGCTCAGAAGGCTGTGGACTGATGCTGCCCGCCCACCATGCCTCTGTACATTTCCCACCCCTTCGTGCCCCCAGCCCACAGTCCAACTTCTCGGCTTTGGCCTTGCTCCCTGCAGGGATCTGCAAACTACCTCCTCAGCTCATTTTGCCTCCATTCAGGGATTCAAATACCATTATATTCTCCCCACTTAAAAAAAAAAAAACTGTCCTACCCTTGCCTAGCATACTCACAGCACTTGCCCTTGGCTCAATTCCCAGTAATGAAAAAATAATTTCCCATGGCTCCCTGGTGTCCAGGCCAAAAGTCCAAACTCCCACATTGCCACCAGGAAGCCCACGCTCTTGTCCTAGTCATCCTTTTTGGGACAACTTCCTGCACCCTCTCCTCTTGCCATCCCTGATCAGAGCGTGCATTTTCAGACCACATCCCCTCTCTGAATGTCCTCCTCTCCCCAACCCTTGGTACTGGGTGTCAAACCCAGGGGTGCTTTACCACTAAGCTACATCCTCAGCCTTTTATTTTGTTTTATTTTTAGAACTAGGGGCTTGCTAAGTTGCCCAGGCAGGACTTGAACTTGCAATCTTCCTGTCTCAGCTTCCCAGAGTGCTAGGATTACAACTGTGAGCCACCACACCTGGTTCTTTCCAGTCTTCTCAACCTTCAAGTTCCAAACCAAATACCCCCTTATCAGTGAGTTCTGCAGGAACCCTAAGTCACTTGTCCTCAGGGCTGCCCATCCTGCGTGCACTTGACTCTATCTTATAGTAGAGAAACTTATCTGTGTACCTTGTGTCCCTCTGAGCTCCTCAAAAGCCAAGACCAGGTCTGATGGGGTTTGCAGCCCCCAGAGTCTCATTCATTCTATGCCTCCGCCCTGGGGTGCTGAGCTGTTATCACCATCCCTGCCTTGGGGCTCTCTGGCCTGGCCTGTGCCTCTTTATCTGACCACATCTCTGCCTTGCAGGATTGCTGGTCCTGAGCCTCTCCCTACACCCAGGAGATGCTCATTCCTGCACTCAGGAACCATGAGGCTGAGTTCCTCCCAGGTTCCCGGGGGCCCACCAGTGGCTCCTGCCTGCAATTAGTGCTCAATTTTGAATGAATGGGTGATGAAAGAAAGAAAGGCTGGCTCTTAGATGAATGAATGAATGAGGCAGTGAATGAATGACGAGAAAAACAAGTTGAGTCCCTGATAATAAGAAATGAATGAATGAAGAGCCCCAGAAGACAGAACCAGGTTGCACCTCTGGGGCCTACAAGAAGCAAGGCAGAACGCGCAAGTTTTGACAATAGCTTCCTGTCCCACAGACAGACCCAGTACAAGTCATTGTCATCTGGAAGCTGAGCCAATCTGCTCTGCCCTCCAAAACCTCAACCCAGGAGCTCCACCCAGACCCTTGAGGCCTTTGCTTGCAAAGCCCAGTCCTCCCTGCGGTCCTCACCCACTACCCACCACTCCCTATGCCCTTGTCCCTAGGCTCACTGTGCTCCCTCTTAGCTTGGGAGGCTCAGATGGGAACCACCCCTCATGCAGCCATGACTGGAAATCACCTCCAAGAGTGCAAACCCCAGACACGTGCCCTAAGAGAAGAAAGTATGCTGGAGGCAAGGCCACCACTGATACACAGCCACCAACTGGTGGAACAGAGTGGGTACTGCCCCAAGATATTCACCCCTCCTCACCTGCAATGATGAACCAGTTCATGTAGTTCAGGAGGTTGATATAGCAGAGAACAGCAGCAGCCACATAAGCTCGCCAGCGGGGCAGGCTCCAGGGACTGTGCACAGAGGAAGAGGGACACTGACGTGAGACCAGGGCGTCTGAGTCCCTGCCTGCCCCCAGGGACTGGCCCTGCAGGCCTCCTTGCCCAGCACCAGGGCAGAGTGTGGACATCCTCCCAGCCACGCTAGCCTGCAGCTCCTGTCCCAGTCTGGGGACCAGCTGAGGACGTATCAGCTCGGCACAGAGTTGCTTCCTGTGGGCTCCCACGCTTCTGACCTCAGAGCAGCTCCTCTAACTGTTAGGCATATTATCACATGTTCCTGCTGAGCCTGTCACAGCCTCACCATGAGATTTCACCATCCTCCACCGCCAAGGCCCACTATAGGGATCAGGGCTCCTGGCACCTCCTCGCTGGTGACTGGATGACTCTGTGGTCCCCTTAATCTAGGCTATGGCTGCAATGAGGAAGGAAAGCTCCTGAGATAGGAAATGAAATGAGTCTCCACCAACCCTGCTTACTGTAAGCCAGCCTGGCTGCCCGCACAAGACATGGACTTTGAGTCCGGGACTTGAACCTGGGTCTGTTCCGGGAGGCCGAATCTTGGCCAGGAAAGCAGCATTGGGCCAAAGGGAAGGAAAGGCTGCTCGTTTCTAATGCTTTAACTTGGAGAGAAAAGATATCAGAGGGGGCAATCTACATAGAGGCAGCCTGTGTGCAAAACGCATCAGTGGTATCAAATCTAGGGGGATATTTCTGGTGAAGGGCAAGACAAGAGCATGGCCTTCAAGTGTCTCTTTAGATTGCCTACCAGTAGTAGCCAGCAGGGAAAGAGTAACTAAACAATAGAAGGAGCAGACATCTTGACAAAGATTAAAACATTACCTACTGGGCAGATGGCATCCTGTGCCTCCAGATGTAAAGCCCTGCATGGGTCACAGTGTGTGTTCCAGCCAGAAATGCATAATCTGGGTCCAGCCATAAGGAAACAGCAGACAAACCCAAATTGAGGAACACTTTCTTTTTTTAGAAGACTGTATTATTCAAAAGAGGGCTGAGGGTGTGGTTCAGGGGTAGAACTTGTTTGGCTTAGCACACAAGAGAGCCTAGGTTCAATCCTCAGTAGCAAGGGGAAAAAAACAAAGTAAGAGTCATAGAAGACCAAGAAAGACTGCAGGCCTATTTCCGAGTAAAGGAGATGACAGAGCTATGACAATTCTGTACAACACAGGAGCCCAGCCTGCGCTCTGTACTGGAGGGGAAATGCATGTCACTGAATCAACTGGTAAAACTAGAATGCAGACCATAGATTAAAGTAGGAAAAAATTTGACATCACTGTCAAATTTTCTGAAGTCAATAATTGTATGGTGATGGGACTGCAGTTTTTGTCTTTGTTTTTGTTCTGGTACTGGGGGTGGAACTCAGGACCTTGTGCTTGTCAAGCAGGTGTGGCGCCACTGAGCTACATCCCAGGCCCTACTGTATGGTTATGTAAGTAAATGTTCTTCCTCTGAGAGTATAGGAGTAAAAGACCATGATATATGCAACTTATTGTCTCAAGTGGTTCTAGAAAAATTAATAGATACCTAGAGTAAGAAAGCAAATAGGGCAAATGTTAATAACGGATGGATCTGAGTAAAGTTTAAATGGATTTCTTTGTACTATAAGTTTTCTATAAGTTAGAAATTATTTCTAAGTGCTGGGTGTGGTGGTGCATGTCTGCAATCCCAGCACCTGGAAGGCTGAGGTAGGAGGATCATTTCAAGTTTGAGGACAGACTGGATTACATAGTGAGTTCAAGGCCAGCCTGAACTACATGGTAAGACCTTGTCTCAAAAAAAAAGAAAAGAAATTATTTCCTACGTGAAAAAATGATAACCCAATTTAAAAATGGGCAGCAAACGAGTAATTTCTCCAAAGATATAAAAATGACCAACAAATACATGAAACGATGCTCAACCTTGCTAGTCATTAGGGAAATACAGCCCCAAACCACAGTAAGATTCCACTTCACACCCACTGTAATAAAAACAGGGACACAGAGAGGAAATAACAAGTGCTGGGGAGGATGTGGAGAAATTGTATCCCTTGAGCATTGCCAGTAGGAATGCGAAGTGATGTAGCCACAGTGGAAAACAGTCTGGCATTTCCTCAAAAACATAAACATAGGGCCAGGGAAGTAGCTCAGTGGCACCACTGTGCCTGCCAGGCAAGCTCAAGGTCCTGAGTTCAATTGCTAATACAAAAAAAAAAAAGAGAGAGAGAGAGATTTAAAAAATTGTAAACATAAAATTAGCATCTGATCCAGCAATCCCACTTCTAAGTATATATACAAAATAACTGAAAGCAGGGACTCAGATATTGGTACACCCAGGTTCACAGTAGCACTATTCACAATAGGCAAAAGGTGGAAACAAATGTCCATTATCTGAGCTGGGAATGGTGACATACGCCTGTAATCTCAGCCTGAGCAATTTAGTGACTTAATGAGACCCTGTCTCAACTGAAAAACAACAAAAGCCAGTTTCCCTGTATGAGCCTTGGTATCCTACTGATGGAAGGGTGGGACAGCTCTCGAAGGCCGGCTCAGCTTCTCAGGAGGGTGTGTGTCTAGGTTCCCCATGACAGGCACCCAGCTCCCACAAGGGGCCAGCAAGGACAGCCCGCTGTCCCCCCAGGAGTCACCATATGGAAGGAAAAGGCTCCTGTTGATTTGGACCTTCCACGTGCGAGGTGACCAAGAAGAACACAACAATGTTCACATTTACCTTGGCAGGAAATGCCAGTGTTGAGGAAGAAAAGCAAAGCAGGGACGACAACTCTGGGTAGGACTCAGAGCCTGCAACACAGAGGAGGGAAGGGAAAGGGGAAGCATGTGTCCAGGATGGTTGCAACCCCTTGGCCACAAGGCAGCCCCTCCCCTCTGCACAGGCAAGAGCTACCAGGTCTGCAGTTTTTGCAAAGGTGGCATGATATGTTCAGGGGGGTGAGGGTGTAGCTCAGTGGTAGAGCACTTGCCAGGCTGCATGAGATCCTGGGCTTACTCCCCAGGCCCTCGCCTCCAAAGAAACTGCACTTCTGGTATATCCCCCCCAAAGAATGGAAAGCGGGAACTTGAACAGATATTTGTATATCCACATTCATAGCAGGATTATTCACAATGGCCAGAAAGCAGAAACAAGCTAAGTGAATGAATTAACAATTGACAGACGGATGAATAAACAAAATGTGGTACCTACCTACAATGTAATATTATTCAGCCTTAACAAGGAAGGAGCTGGTGAAGTGGTGGTTGCCTATAGTCCCAGCTACTCAAGAGGCTGAGGCTGAGGTAGAAGGATCACCGGAGGGCAGGAGTTCAAGACCAGCCTAGGGCAACATGATGAGACTCTATCTCAAAAAACAAACAAACGGGGCTGGGGATTTAGTTCAGTGGTTCTGCTGCCTGCCTTGCAAGCGTAAAGTCCCGAGTTCGATCCCCGGTACCAAAAAATAAATAAATAAATAACAAACAAACGGGCCAGGGATTTAGCTCAGTGGTTCCACTGCCTGCCTTGCAGGTGCAAGTTCCCAAGTTTGATCACCGGTACCAAAACAAACAAACAAACAAACAAAAACTCCCAGGAAATTCAGGTATATGTTACAGGTTGGTCTGAAGGTATTGAGTTCTATCAATTGATTGCAAACAGCTGCATACATATGCCACAACATGGATGAACCGTAAAGATATTAATCACAAAAGGACAAATCCTGCATGATTCCACTTACATAGCATACCCAGGACGGGTGACTTCAGGGAGATTGAAAGTAGAAAAGTGACTGGACAGTTAGGAGTAGGTTGGAGAATAGGGAGTTATTGTTTAATTGGTTCAGAGCTCCAGTTTCAGAAAATGAAAACGTTCTAGACATGCATACCCATGACAGTTACACAACAAGGAAAATGTATTTAATGCCACTGAAGTGTACACTTAAAAATGGTTACATTGAACCAGGTGTGGTGGCGCATGCCTATAATCCTAGCACTCAGGAGGCTGAGGCAGGAGGATCAGTGCAAGTTCCAGGCCAGCCTGGGCTATATAGCCAGACCCTGTCTCAAAACAACAACAACAACAAAATAGTTAAATTGGCTAAGCATGGTGGCACATGGTTGTAATATCAGCTACTCTTTAAATTGGGGACTGAGGATATAGCTTATGTGTTGGACCCTGAATTCAATACTCAGCAACACAAACACACAGACACACACACACACACACATACACACACACACACACAGTTGAACTATATATTTTATGCTACATATTTTTACCACAATTTTTTTTTAGACAATTTCTTGCTATGTAATTGACCTCAAACACAGCAATCCTCCTGCCTTAGCCTCCTTAGTTCTGGGATTAGAGGCATGCACAACCACACCTGGCTACAATTATTTAAAAAATAAATGTGGTACCTGGGATTTAGCTCAGTGGTTCCACCGCCTGCCTCAAGAATGCAAGGTCCCAAGTTTGATCCCTGATACCAAAAAATAAATAAATAAATAAATAAATAAAAATAAAATAAATGTGGTGACTGTAATATTAAAAAAGTGATAACAGGGCCAGGATTTAGCTTGGTGGCTCCATGCCTACCTCACAAACACAAGGTCCTGAGTTCAATCCCTGGTACCAAAAAAAAAAAAAGTGATAACATTCTAAATTCCCAGTTTCAAGGGCTGGTTAAATAAATAATGGTACTACCTCCACACAATGGAATGTCACCCAGCCCACTACATGCTGTTAGCCTGTATTGACATAAAATATGTTCAGGACATGATAGTAAAGTGCAAATAAAAGCAACAAGATGTATTTGATGATGAGCCCATCAGGTAATAATAATAAAAGGAGCACTTGTTTTCTTTTGGGGTTTGTTTGTTTTGAGACAGCATCTCTCTATGTAGCCCAAACTGGCCTTGAACTCACTATGTAGCCCAGCCTGGCCTCTAACTCATAGTAGTCCTCCTGCCTCAGCCTCCTGAGTGCCAGTATTACAGGCGTGCACCACCATGTCTGGGAATAAAAGGAACACGGTGAGTTGGCCAGTCAGCAGCACTCATCTGGCTGTTTCCCCTCATGAACTCTGACTAATGCAGAAATGAACTGAGGCATTTGTTTGTTTATTGTGGTGCTGGGGATTAAACCCAGGGCCTCAGGCATGCTAAGCATACGCTCTCCCATTGAGCTTGTTATGGTTTCACATCCCTTGAAAGCCTCATGCACTCAGCAGTGGGGCTTTTGGGGTGATTGGATCACAGGGGAGCCATCCTCATCAGCGGGTTAGTCTACTGATGTGCTCAGTGCTGACTGAGGTGCTAGGAGGTGGGACCGGGGGTGTGGCATGGAAAGATGCATCTCCCTTCTGGCCCCTCCTTTCTCTCTCTGCTTCCTAGCCACCTTGGGATGAGCTGCTGTCCTCCACACAGACCCTCAACCATGTTGTTTCTGCCCTGGAGCCTGCCAGCCAGGGACTGAAACTTCTGAAACCATCATCCAAAATAAACCTCTCCACCTTTTAAAACTGTGAGAGTTGAATATTGCATCTCAGTGACAAGGTAAATAACTAAGGCAAAGCTATATCTCAGTCCTCCAAGATTATTTCTAGTGGAAGTCCTTGCAGAGGGGCTCCCCTCACAGCTCAAATTCCTCTCTCTCTCTCTCTCTCTCTAAAAGAAACTTCCAGCTTCGCAACATAAAAAGTGACAGAAAATCACCTAGAAACCACTCTCCAGCCAACTCCTGGGTAACCAGGCATGGTGACAAACACCTATAATCCCAGCATTCTAGCAGGCTGAGGCAGGAAGATCATAAGTTTGAGTCCAGCCTAGGCAACGTGGCAACTTAAGCAAGACCCAGTCTCAAAAAATTAAAAAGGGCTGGAGATGTAGCTCAGTGAAAAGGCCCACCGCTCAATCTCCACAAACACAAAAAGAAAAAGAAAGAACAAACAAAATTCCTGAGGAGTATCCGTTTAGAGGATTGATCCACAAGGATGCTGTAGCTGCGAGGAAATGCAGGTGGAACCTCGGCTGAACAAGGACGAGTCAGGAGGCCTGAGAAGGTGAGGAGAAGGCACTTTCAGGGTTGGTCGCCTCAGGGGCACCAGGGTATCATCAAAGCCTCATCATGAGCACCCCCATCTCTCCTCTCTGAAGTCTAGTCTCCGACATTCACCTACTGCCGGACAACAATTCCTCCAAGATTTATGGCTTAAACAATCATCTCTGCGGTTTGAGCGGGTCAGGAATTGCGGTGGCATACCTGAGTGTGCAAGGTGAGATTAGAGGGACAAAACAAAAATCCCAGGGCACAACATGGACAACAAACACTGTAAAAGTGTCACATGCTTATTGGGGCTGGTGATCGTAAGATCATCACGTGCTTATCGTGTACCACGTGCCAGGAAAAAAATGGACCCTACTGTGTCCATTATGAAAGTGTTACTCACACTTACTGTATGCTGACCTTGTTCCCTTCCCAGAAGCATAGCCTAAGACCCTGACTGGCTCAGCCCACACCAATCAGCAAATCAGCCTGCCCCTGTAAGTATCCACTTATCTCATAGGCACAGCATCCCAGGCAGGAGGCCCCCTATCTCTCGGCACCACTCTGCTGTTGAGATAGCTTTTCTTCGGCTTCCTCTGCATTTGCCACACTTTAAATAAACTTTTGCTTCACTCTATACCAGTCTTGACTTCCCCATTTTCTGCTGAGAACCCCACTTCTCCATTCTTTGCTAGAGTGAGGGCAAACACCCAAAGAGAGGCTGAGGGTTACACAGACACACACACACACCACTGGACGCAACAGGTGGCTTAGGGTCCACCATCTGTGCAGTGAGGGCTGGAGGCTGCATTTCCACGGTGGCCGCTCACACACTGGCAAGGAGGTGCTGGCAGCTGGCGCCCCTCCACGGGACTGCTGGTGTCTGTCCTCGCAGAGTGGTGGGTGGCCTCCTCCAGAGGAGTGGCCTAGGCAGAAACTGTGATGCCTTTCCTGATCTGGCCTTCCAGATCTGTGTTCTGCCACATTCTGTTGGCCGCACAGACTGGTTCTGATTTGTCAGGGGCGGCGACTACCCAAGGGCATGAATACCAAGGGTTGAAGCTTCTTAGAGATCTTCTTAGAGGCTGGGGTCACTGTGGCTTCCTGGGGTTTGTCATTTCACATATAAGCTGGGAGAAATGGGACTGGGGTGTGGCTCAGAAGTAGAACGCTTGCTTAGCATGTGTGAGGCCCTGCATTCCATCCTCAGTTCCAGAAAAGAAAAATAGCCAGACAGGATGGCACTCAAGGAGGCTTCTTTTAGAGGACTGATCAATAAAGATGGTATAGCTGCAAAGTACATAGGCAGAGCAGCACTCTAGGAAGCTGAGGCAGGAGGATCAGAAGTTCAAGACCAGCTGGGCAACTTTAAATAAAAATTTTTTAAAGGGCTGGGGATATAGCTCAGTGCTAAGGTCCCAGGTTCACTCTCCAGCGCTGAGAAAAAAGGGAAAAGGGGGGAAAGCCGCTTGAAATGTGTTCACATATATTCATCAGAGAGGAGCCAGGGATTTAGCCCAGTGGTTCTGCCGCCTGCCTCGCATGCGCAAGGTCCTGAGTTCGATCCCCGGTACCAAAAAAAAAAAAGAGTGAAAGGAAAATTTCTAGGAGTTTTTTCCTAGAAATCCCCCAGCTGGCATCCCTCAGAGCCCGTGGTCCAGGATGGAGTCCCACATCCGTGCAGCAGCTGCCAGAGGAGCTGAGAAGGTGTGCACCATGGGAGGTCACCTCTGCCCAGCAAGAAGGAGAAAGAAATCAGCGCGGAACGAGCAGGCAACACCTGCACAGATGGCTAAGCACTTGGAAGCCCAAAAAGATTGCCTTCGTTTACAGTGAGGGAGCAAACACACGCCCAGAAAAAGGAAGTGTGATTCAACCTTGTAGTTGACCTCCCGATGTGAATTCCCAAAGAGGGAAGAAATTTTGAGGTTCTGGATCTAGAAGGTGCCAGATGCCAGAAGCGGTCCTAATCCAGGGATCCTGAAGCTAGTGGGCTTCCCTGAATAGCGGAAAGTACAGGAAAAAGAGCTGCTGAACGCTGAAGACCACAAGCTTGGACCTGCTACTAGCTGAATTCGGCACTGTTCTCAAAAAAGGACCATTCGCCAGCAAACCCTGCGGACCGCTTTGTACCAGGCTTCAGTAGCGACACCGTGTGGTCATGACACGTGATCGCAGGTGTAAACTCCAAGGATTCTGGATAATTCAGGATGGTCTCAAACTCCCGTATTCTCTGCCAATGAGATGTGCAAGTATCAGCCATCAATTGGGAAAATAAGAGTGGTGACCATATTATATACCAAGTTATGGAACCTGCCATATTTCCTCCCCTCTCCTTGACATCCGACCGGAAGTCCTACCGGCATTGCAGGGCCTTGGCGCTGTCTCCTGGCCTCCTCCCGGCTCACTTTTCTCACCTCTGTTAGTGCACTGTCATCCATCCAAGTAAAAACATCGTGAGTCCCTTCTTTCCTTAACCCCCCACCTGCTGGCCTTCACACACTCTGCTTACTCTGCCTCTAAAATACATTTTGAGTCCTTTCCTGTCCATCACTAGCAGCCTACTGTAGGCAACCATCATCCCTGGCCTGGACCATGATCCCATGATGCAACTGCTTTCCCCATCTCCCATCAGGCCACAGGCACAGCAGCCTGAGGGATCTGTGAAATGGACATCAGTTCATGGCCTGTCAGGTCACATCCCCTCTTGCTAAACCGGGGCAGGCCAGATGTGGTGGCATACACCTATAACCCCTGCACTCTGGGAAGCTGAGGGAGGAGAATCCCAAGTTCAGTCGCAGCCTAAGCAGTTCAGTGAGATCCTGTCCCCAAATAAAAAACAAAAAGGGCTAGGAATGTACCTCAGTGTGAAGGCCCTGGGTTCAATCCCCAGTGACACACACACACACACACACACACACACACACATACACACACACACACACACAGTGAGTAAATAATAGAGTGAAGGGTTTGCTTTTTTTTTTTTTTCTAATGCTGGAGATGGAACCCAGGGCCTGGCACATACCAAGCAAGCTCTCCACCCTGAGTTCCATCCCCAACCTGGGGAGAAGGCTTCCCAAAGGCTTTACACCCCGGGTGGAGTAAAATCAAACCCCTTTCCCCTGGCTTCAGACCTCAGAATTAACCGTCACCCAGCCCCACATCTCTTAAATACCCAGTTTACATTATTTCCACTGTGCTGCTTGCTCTGTTCCCCAAACACAGAAGTTTGGCCCTCCTCAGGGCCACCAGCATGCACTCCGCCCGAAACCCTGCTCCTCAAGAACTTCACAGAAAGCTGGGTGTGGCGCCATATGCTTATAATCTCAGCACTCGGGAGGCTGTGGCAGGAGGATTGCTTGAGTTTGAAGCTAGCCTGGGCTACAGAGTGAGACCCTGTTGCAAAAGAAAAGAAAAGAAAAAAAAGAAAAGAAAAAGAAAGAAAGAAAGAAAAGAGCCAGGCACGATGGCACACACCTGTGAACCCAGCATTCTCTTCCTAAGGCAGGAGAATGGCTGGGAGTTGGAGGCCAACCTGAGCTACATAGTGAGTTCAAAACCAGCCTGGAATACATAATGAGACCCTGTCTCAAAAATAAATAAATAAAATAATAAAATGAAAAAAAAAAAATTAAAGAATAAAGGAGAACTGGGGATGCAGCTCAATGGTAGAGCATTTGCCTAGCATACAAGAGGCCCTGAGTTCATCTCCAGAACCGCACTCTCCAAAAAGTATATAAATAAAGAGAGTAACCCTTTATGAAGTGAGAAGAGCTGGCATGACTGGGTAGCCCTTAGCTCCTGAGGAGCCGCCTCTAAGGCAAGTCAGAGTGATGGTGGTCATGCCCACTAGGTGACGCCAAAGACCAAGGTGAAAATATCACTAAACTGGTTTTTGTGCGGTGGAGCCCAAGTGCCTAGTGGATCAGCCCACTGCTACTAGGGAATCCAAGAATTGGAATTCACATGTGTCTTCTGGGGGACAATCCTGAATCAGGAGTTCTTCAGTGACTTGGCGATCCAGGAACAGGGGCAGGACCTGCAGTTGACTCTGGGCCTCCTCTTCCCATCTGCCCATAGAGTATCCCTTCATTGTCCAGGTTCCTCTGCCTCTGGGCCTCCCTATAGCAGAGTCAGGGTGGAAGGAAGGAGCATGGAAGGGCACGAGGTGCCTCTGTCCTCCGAATTCTGTTCCCAGAGGACCTTCCCTTGGGGCGGAGGCATGTCTGTCTCTGGCTGTGCTCTGCCAGGGCATGGCATCCCCATGGCCTGCAGTGAGGGCTAAGCAGTCCTGTTCCACAGAATTCATCTCATGGGGCTTAGGGAGCAACTGGAAAATGAGGGGGATGTATTTCCCTAAACCAACAAATAAAACCATTATTAGCTCAGAGTCCAACAAAAGAGACCACTGGCCAGGCTGCCTGCAGGCTAGAGCTGGAGGCTCCTGATTTAGGGAAAATCCCTTGGTAGGCTACCTGGGGGCCCAGCTCTGAATGTGGGGAGAGATGAGAGTAAGGGTGATGACCCCCACTCACTCTTCTTCCTTCATACAAAAGCACATGGGCATGGGCACATGCACCACGGTCAACAGACTCCTGTGTCCAAGGCCAGGAGAAAAGTTTATTTGGTTCTGAGAGCCTAGGACCCCACAACTTAAGTAAGAATGAATTTTACTACACACTTCAAAATGGCCAAAATGGGTCAAGTGGGTGGGTTAGGCCAGAACTCCATCCAAGTCCTGATTCTACCAGCCCCTAAACTGAATGAGTCCAGCCAGGCATGGTGGTGAACATCTGTAATCTCAGCACTCTGGGAGGCTGAGGCAGGAGGATATAAATAAATTCAATCTGGCAACTTAGCAACTTAGCCAGACTGTGTCTCAAAATAAAAGGGCAGAGAATGTAGCTCAGTGCAAAGGTCCTGGGTTCAATTCCCCAGAAGAGAGAGACAGAGATCACCTTTCAGAGGCACATTCTAATCCAGGCGAAGAGCACTCTGACAGCACAACCTCAGAGTCTTTGGGTCACAAACCTGAGGACAGGAAGTGAAGGAGCATCCTTCCAATAGAGCCTCAGCCACAAGGATGGCGTTTCTAGAAAACAGACCCAAATCACAGGAGAATAAAGACACACACACCTGTATGCAAGTGTGTGTATGAGCACACATGTGCGTATGTGTGTGTACTGTGTACACACGCACATGCCCACACAGGGACTCCTCCACTTACAGCGAGGTTCCTGATAACCTGCAGGGGACGGCAAATGTCAGCGGAAACTGCACTGCACACCCAGCCTCCTGGTCCTCAGTGCTCAGTGTGACACGGCCCACCACAGCCCAGTGGTTGTTCCCTTTGAGATTCTGCAGTCGCCCACCATCAGGAAAGAGGAATTCAAGGCTTCTCCTGGCCCCAGAAAATGTCAAAATTCAAAAATTGTTTTTTTCAAAATTCAAAATTTGAAGTACAGTGGACCCTTTACTTACACAGGGCTGGTTGTAACTCCAGTTGGTCAATGAAGGCTCAGGCTCCTCTACACAGCCTGCAGAGTCTCTCTCCTGCATAATTTTAGCTCACACTTTCTTCCAGGCAGATCTCAGTGTCCTTAGAGATGCATTGGCCCAGGATTTCTCAATTAACCCCACATAGAAAAGGATATTGCAATGTTTCTTACAGAATCCTTTAAGGATTAAATCTGTATCTGAGACCATCTGGAAGCACAGCAGCCGGCATTTGGGTTGTAATGACTTTGGTTGTAAGTTAAAACTAAAATTCTGGTCATAACCCAAGTTGTTCCTATGTCAGGCCAGTCATAACTCAAGGGTCCATATGCTTTTTTTTTTTTTTTTTTAACAAAACTGTTTATTTTGTGATCAAGAGTGATCTTTCTTTCTTTCCTTCCTTTTTTTTTTTTTTTTTTTGGTACCAGGGATCAAACTCGGGACCTTGAGCTTTCGAGGCCCAAAGTGGAACCACTGAGCTAAATCCCAGGCCTGGTCCATATGCTTTTGAACCATATAAATTCAAAAAGTCATAAGCTGAACCCTCAAAAAGTTTACTACCATCTATAAATTAATGTATTTATATTTATGATATACATTAATGTAAATCTTCATTACTGAGATATATGCACATACAATAAAATTTCACCCATTTAAATGTACAGTTCAGGGCTGGGGATTTAGCTCAGTGCTGCTGCCACCTGCCTCAAAAGTGTAAGGTCCTGAGTTTGATCCCTGGTACCGGAAAAAAAAAAAGAAAAATATACAATTCATTGATTTTTTTAGTACAGCCACAGAGTTGTACAAATGTCACCACAATCAACTTTAAAAGATTTTCATCACTGCAAAAAAAACCCATTCCCGCAAGTGCAAGGACCTGAGTTCGATCCCTGGTACCAAAAAAAAACCCCATTCCCATTAACAGTCACTCTCCATTTTCCCCCAGCCAATTCACCCTCCCTCCTGGGCCCTAGCAATCACTGGTCTACTTTCTATGGATTTGCTCTCTACTCCCCATCCCTTCTGGACATTTCAGATCAATGGAATTATATGAAATTTTTGCCTTTTATGTTTGGCTTATTTGTTTGTTTTTGTTTATTTGTTTGTTTTTCAAACTCAGGACCTTGCACTTGCCAGGCAGATACAGTGCCACTGAGCTAAATCCCCAGCCCTGGCTCCTTGTTCTTGAACATAATGTTTTCAGGGTTCATCCACAGTGTGGCATATATCAGAACTTCATTACTTTTGATGGATAAATAATATTCCATTGTACGGTTGTACCATTTGTTACTTCATTCTTTGGTTGAATATATGGGTTGCTGCTTCTACTTTTTGATTATGAATGATGCAGCTACAAGCCATCACATAAAGTTTTTGTTATTTTGTTTTGTTTTGTTTGAGACAGGATCTCACTATGTAGTCCAGGATGGCTTTGAACTCACTATGTAGCCCAGGGTGGCCTCCAACTTTTTTTTTTTATCAGTTTGGAGGCAAAGGGCTAGAAATGGGATTGCTGAGTCAAATGATGACTCCACATTAAACTGCTTGAGACACTGCCGGACTGTCTTCCTAAGTGGCCACTCCGTTTTATATTCCCACTAGCAATATAGGAGGGTCCCAAATTCTCCTAATCTTTGCAAATATTTTGTTTTGTTGTTTATTTGTTTGGTTTGCTTTGCTTTCTCCAAATCTTTGCAAACATTTGTTTGGTTGGTTTGGTTTGGTTTGGTTTGGTTTAAGACAGGATCTCACTGTGTAATCCAGGCTGGCCTTGAACTCATTATGTAGCCCAGGCTGGTTTTGAAATCCTAGAGATTCTCCTGCCTCAGCCTTCTGAGTGTTGGGATCACAGGCATGTGCTACCACATCGGCATCTCTTGTGGGTTGTCTTTTCACTTGATGTTTATTTTATATGTGTTGAGGATACATTATTAGATAACACAGCCTGAGAATTGTTCCATCTTACTGGGTTACCCCTTTATTTGTGATGTAGATGCTCTTTTCTCTCACAAATACTTTTTGTTGGGGCTGTGGATATAGCTCAGTGGTGGAGCACTTGCTTAGCATTTGGGAGGGAAGCCCTGGGTTTCATCCCCAGCACCAAAAAAGAAAAAGAAAAAATATTTGCTAAGTACTGTAATGTTTGATATTTGTATAGATACACCAGCTTTCTTCTTGTGGGTATTTTCCAGCCATTCATTTATGTTCATTCATCCAAATCCTTTTGTTTTTACCCCAGGTACTGGGGACCTTGCACTTGCCAGGCAGCCAAGGTGCCACTGAGCTAAATCCCCGGCCCCCTCCATATCCTTTTTTTTTTCCCATTAACTTTATTGGTACATTTTCAGTATAAAATACAGTTACATTCATCATTGGGATCTTGTACCATTACATGAGTCTCTTGGTTCTTTTTTTTCCCCCTTCCCTTGCCCTCCCTTCACCCCCTCCATCCTTCCCTATTTGCAAAGACCTTGTTTCCATTTTTTTCCTCTTCTCATATTTTTTCCTTTCCCTTTTTTCCCTTCCCCTACCCCTCCCAATTCCCCTGCTCTTTTAGACCTTTTCTTCCTGTTACACAATATCAGCTATACATTTTTTAAATTACAATATTAATATCTAGGAGACATTACCACAGATTTTACAGAATTTAAAAGGATATAGAAAGCATATTACAAAAATCTGTTTTGAAATAAATTTGACAACTGCTAAGAAGGACCTTGGAAGACAAATTAATGAAACTAACTCTGGAGGAAATATAAAATTTGAATAGCACCTATTAAAGAAAGTATATTCCTAGCTTGAAAACCTACCTATATGACAACAGCAGGCTCATAAACATTTTAACTGATAAATTATATCAAACAATTAAAGCAGAAAAAAGAAGGAACACTTCTCCCCTCATTTTAGGAACTCAACATTGTGCTAATCCCAAAACTGGATAAAGATAATAGAAATGATCTATATGTCTTTCCTTACACCAACACTGCCTTGATTACTGTAGCTTTAGAAGAAGTCTTAAAATTAGGTACTAAATGTCTTCCAACACTGTTTTTGTTTTTGTTTTTGTTTTTAACTTTTCTAGGTCCTTTGTACTCCTACATAACTTTTAAATTTCAATATCCAATTCTTCATTTATAGCAAGTATACACAGACCTGAATTTTTATGTATACTTTGTGTTTTCTAATCCTGCTAAATTCAAGTACAAGTTCTAGGGGCTCCTAGAGATTTCTTAGTATTTTCTCTGTAGATGATCATTTCATCTACATATAAAGATTTTGTTTCTGCTGTGCCAATCCTATCCTAGCTGTGTCATTTTATTGCCAGACTATTTTGGTGGGGACTAGATTTCAAAGTTTAATGGACAGATGAAGAGTAGGCATATCTGCCCTTGTTCCCCACCTTAAGGAGAAAGCATTGTATCTTCTCCATTCATATAAGGCATTCTTGCTGGAAGTATGGAGTACATGTCTTTAATTTGTTGAGAAGTTTCTGTTCTACTTCTAGTCTCCTGATAGCTTTTACCATGAACAGCTGTACAATTTAGTCCAATACTTTTTCTCCAACTAGTAACAGGATCATATGGCTTTTTCCTTTCTTCTGTTAAAATGATGACTTTTGGGGGTGGATCTTCCAATGCTGAACCAACTCTGCCATCCCTATAACAAAACCACTTTCTACATCCTGCCAGATCTGACTTCTAATAGTTTGTTTTGTTAAACAAATTTCTATCTATGTTCATACTTTTTTCCATATCCTTTTTTAAGGTGTGCTTTCTGGTTTTTGTTTTGGTTTTGGTTTTGGTTTTGGTACCGGGGATCGAACTCAGGTCCTTGCACTTTCGAGGCAGGAGGCAGAACCACTGAGCTAAATCCCTAGCCCAAGGTGTGCTTTCTGTAAACAACATGAGTCTAGATTTTTTTGAAAATCCAGTGCAACAGCCAATCTGGCCAAACTGGTCATATACCGTGATCGTGATAGGTGACCAGCAGTGCCTGCAGGGTGCCACTGGCCAGGCTGAAGGAGAGGAAACACACAGCCATTTGCCAAGCATTTGCTCTGTGCCAGCCCTGCACCATGTGAGGCCCACAGGTGTCCTCCCTCAGAGACAATGCTGCACTGGCATAAACAGCATCACCCCTGTTTTAGGGAGAAGGGACCCAGGCTCTGCACAGGGAAGTCACTCAAAGCCTCATGACTGCTGAGTGGCAGAGCTGGAGCTGGTTGGCTCCACACAGCACCCATGCTGCCTGCAGGGATATCCGGGAACCTCCTAGAGGTGGCAGAATCCCTCAGGGCCTCCAAGGTCAGATGGTGATAGGGAGAGAAGGTAAGGGTCTGGGGGCCCAGTACACAGTCACACACACGTGCCCAGGTGCAGCAAGATCAAGGGTCTTTGGCCACTCACCCCAGTCTAGAAGTGTTGTTCTCCATCCTCACACCCACTACTTCCTAATCACTGAACTTCTCCCGCCCAGAAAGCTCTTGCCTAGGCCGGCCCTGGAGCCCTGCACCATAGGGTGAGGCTGAGAGGTCAGCAGGAATCCGTGAGATAGACATTCAGCTCCAGCAGTGCACAGCTAAATGCTTAACAGCCCACTGGCAGGGAAAGGGGCTTTGCAGCAATCACAATTTCCTTGGCGTAAATATACCAAAACCAAACTGTCAACGTCACTAAACACACGGAGTTAAGAAGATTGACATCAATTAGCTCTCAAGCTAGTAAGAGGCCAGGCATGGTGACACACATCTGTAATCTCCACACTGGGGAGACTGAGGCTGGAGGATTGCCATGAGTTCAAGGCTGCCTGGGCTGTATAGTGTGACCCTGCCTCAAAAACAAACAAAAAATAGAGCAAGAGAGAAAAAGATGGGAACTACTTCTGGAAGCTATACATTCCCCAGAGTATTCAGACATCTTTTCCTCTCCTTCCTTTTCTTTTTCCTTCTCTGTTTGGGTTTGGCAGTTTCCACCCTTCATGGAGGCGCACAGAGATACAGCCTGTCAGTGTTAGGAAACAGAGGCTGAAAGAGATAGCTTGCTCAGTGAATTTCTGGAGACAGCAGAGCTCTGGAGGCTGGGTTTGTTGTTGTTGTTGGGTTTTGTTTCGGTTTTGGTTGGGGTTTTTTTGTTTGTTTGTTTGTTTGTTTGTTGAGACAGGGTCTCACTATGTAGCCCAGGCTGGCCTCCAACTCACAGCAATCCTCCTAGCTCAGTCTCCCAAGTGCTGAGATTACAGATCTGGGCCACCATGGTCGGTTTAAAAAATGTGATTATTGGGCCAAGGATTTAGCTCTGTGGCACCACACCCGCCTCGAAAGTACAAGGTCCAGAGTTCTATCCCCGGTACCAAAATAAATGTGATTCTTTAACAAGTTAAATACCCCCATGTTAATTATGCCCACAGTTGTGTCCTAAGCTATGAATTGTAAATGGCCTCTCTCTGATTCTGCTCTTCCCACCCCCTTCCCTAACTCCTTCCAGAAACTTCTTCACACTTGGGTCCTATCATGGTCTGAGACAAACTTGGAAACAGCTCCCAAGGGTGACCTGGGCTAGGCAGAGGTTTACAGGATACAACCAAATCCTCAGGGGACTGAGAGTGGGGGCCCAGGTGGCACGAGAGTGGGAAGGAACCAGGATTTGGGGCAGGTGGTCAACAGGAGTTGGGCGGGGGCGAGCAGGCACGGAGCCCAGCAGCAGAGCCGGGAGCTCAGGAAGGAGACACTCAAGGTGGCACAGGGCCCTGCACACTGCCGCCTGCATGGGGGCCTTGGGAGGCCTGGCACGGTCTGGCCCAAAGAAAGGGACACAGATCTACATCTCCCCATGCCCCCCAATATCAGCTGAGCCCATCAGTCATGGGAATGGCAGCTCCTTGGCTGGGCAGACCTTTGCTGGAGGGCAGAGCCCTGGCGGCAGGGCTGGGGAAGATATGGATCCTAGCAGGCCAAGGAGACGCAGGGTTCCCAGAACAGGAAGGGGGACCCCTGTGGCTGGGACCTCCCCAGTGCAGCACAGCCTCTCTACCCACTTCGTCCCCAGGACTTCCTTCCCTCTGTCCCCCAAAGCCCCTGCCTGGCTCAGTACATCCATGGCCGGGCTGGTCAAAGTTCTCCCTAGAGGAAGTGCTTGCAACTGGGTACCCCATGTGCCCATGAGTGTGCACGTGCAGGAGGATCACTGCAAATCAGTCTGGGCTACATAGTGAGTTTTAGACCAGCCTGAACTACATAGTGAGACCCTGTCCTCCCCCCAAAAAACAAAAACAAACAAAAAAGATTTTCAATATCTCAGAAAGTCTCCTGGACCGTCAGGTAACTCCTGTTCTGACTTCTAACACTATGTTAAATTTGCCTCTTTTTGGAATTCATGCAGTGGAATCAAACTGTATATTTGTCTGTATGGATCATATTATATGTGCATCATTCAACACAATGTCTGTGGGATCCATCCATATTGTGTAACAATAATTCTCTTTAAATATGTAGATAACAGTTTAAGATATGAACAGCATCTCAGTCCATTTATGCTGCTAATAAATACTTGAGACTGGGCAATTTATAGTTAACAGAAATTTGTTTCTTACAGTTCTGGAGCCTGGGAAGCTGACGATCAAGGCACAGGCTTCTGTCATGGGCCTACTTGTTGGATCCTCAAAAGGCTGAAAGATGACTGGGAGCAGCATTGTGTCTTCACATAGCAGAAGGGTTACAAAGACAGAGCCCACTTGGCAAGCCCTTTTTCTGGTGGCATTGCTACATTCACTAAGAGTCTGGGGATTGCTCAGAGGTACAGCTCTTGCCTAGCTAGCATAGGAAAGACCCTGGGTCTTGCCAGGCACGGTGGCATACCTATAATCCCAGCACTTGGGAGGCTGAGGCAGGAGGATTGACAGGAGTTCAAGGCCAGCCAGGGCTACATAGTGAGTGCTGAACTATACTGAGACCTGTCTCAATTAATTAATTAATTAATTAAATTTCACAAAGGCTGGGGATATAGCTCAGTACAAAGGCCCCATTTATTCAAAATCCCCTTTGTTATGAGGTCTAAGAGGTGGGGGGTTTGGGTTGAAACCCCAGTACCAAAATCATAAGGGCCTGTGCACCATCTCCCACTGGGCCCACCTCCTAACACTGTTGCCCTGCAAAGTAAATTTCCAGCACATAAATTTTGGTGAACACCTTCAGACTATAGCAAATACATCATCATGTGTCTATTTTCTTACTTCCAATTTGGAGCCATTAAATAAAAGTGCTACAAATATTCCTGCTTTTTAAAAAAAAAGGATTTTAAAAATTATTCAAGTAACTGCAAACATGAAACCAGAAGGGACATCCAGTCTGGGACACATAATGTCTACCTCCTCTGCAGAATGGGGGAGACAGTGGCCCTGCACCCCAAAGGTCATCACCAGCCACTGTTCCCCGTGCTTGCCTGGCAGGTGAGGCCAGGGGTCGGCCAGGCCAACTCCTAGTTAGTTCTCTATCTAAGGAGAAAGGAAATTGAGGCCTAGAGTAAAAGCACACGGGGCTGGGTGAAGACGCCAGGAAACATAGAGATCACCAGGATGAGAGGTGAGTCTCCCTCTTCCTTCTGGCCGGGGGGACTGGGCTCTGTGAGAGGGTTGTGGGGCTCAAACCAACCAGTTCAGGAGCCAGGGAAGGTGGGGAAGGAAGGAGGGGAGTCTCTCGTGAACAAGGCACCCCTAGGGCCAAGTGCCTCCCATCAGCCACATTTGCTGCTGCGAGTCTAGTGGGTTGAAATGAGATGGGGGCCCTCCGGATCTCTTTCATGGGAACCAGATGGAAGAGTGGAGAAACAGAAGGAATCCCCCAAACCAAGAGCTCAGGAGCAATGTTCCCACTGCCAAGGGAGCAAGGTTGAGATGTCAGCTTTGTCCAGGATGGCACAGGTTGTTGGGGAGAAAATGAATTTAGCCAGGTGCGGTGGCACAGGCTTGTAATCCTAGCACTTGGAGGCTGAGGCAAGAGGATCACCAAGAGTTCAAGGCCAGCCTGGGCTACATAGAGAGATACTGTCTCAAAACACCAAAAAGAAAGAAAGGAAGGAAGAGAGAGAGAGAGAGGGAGGGAGGGAGGGAGAAAGAAGAGAAGAGAAGAGAAGAGAAGAGAAGAGAAGAGAAGAGAAGAGAAGAGAAGAGAAGAGAAGAGAAGAGAAGAGAAGAGAAGAGAAACTGAAGCTAAAGAAAGCCTGCTCCTCTCTCCAGCCTCTGCGTTGCCGGGGTTGGGGGGTGCCAGTGTTGGGAGGAGTTGCCAGTAGGGGATACTTCCTGCCTGTCTTGTTTTGTTGTTGTGGTTGTTGTTTTCCAGTACTGGAGACTGAACTCAGGCCTCAAGATATTAGGCTCTAGCACTGAGCTATATCACCAGTCCTTTTTCAAAATTTAATCCGGGGCCGGGGCTTTAGCTCAGTGATGCTGCCGCCTGCCTCAAAAGCTCAAGGTCCCAAATTTGATCCCCTGTACCAAAAAAAAAAAATTAGCCAGCGATTTAGCTCAGTGGTTCCGGGGCCTGCCACAAAAGTGCAAGGTCTCGAGTTCAATCCCCGGTACCAAAAAAAAAAAATTAGCCAGCGATTTAGCTCAGTGGTTCCGGGGCCTGCCACAAAAGTGCAAGGTCTCGAGTTCAATCCCCGGTACCAAAAAAAAAAAAATTAATCTGCCCAGGCTGGCTTCAAATGTGTAAGCCTTTAGCCTCAATTTCCAGAGTAGCAGGGATTATAGGCATGCACCACCACACCCAGCTCTGCCTTTGTTTTGTTTTGTTTTTGTTTTGACAGTACTGGGAATTATACCTAAGGCCTTCACACTGAGCTACATCCCCAGCTTTTTTGTTTTTTTGAAACAGGGTCTCACTATGTACCCCAGGCTGGCCATGAACTCACAGCAATTCTCCTGCCTCAGTTTCCACGCCCAGCATCTCCGCTCTTTTTAAATAATTTTTTATATTCAGACTGGATCTTGCTAAATTGGCCAGGCTGGGGTCAAATTTATGCTCCTGCCTCAGCCTCCCAGAGTGCTGGGGCTCCAGGAGTGTGCAATTACACCTGCTCTGCATGTCTTTTGTTGGCCCCATGCCTCAGGTCCTCCCAGGTATGTGCTGAGGAGCACATTTGCAGAGTCAGGGAATAGGCTCTGCATAGTTAAAGCAGGAAGTGCCAAACTCTTCCCAGCCATACATACTGTGCTCACTTTCAGGCAGTCAGCTGCTCCTCATCCTCCAGGCCACCTTTCCACAGATTAGACCTCTCCCTGAGCCTTCTATGGGCATGCTACTAGGTGGACGGTCCTATGCCTCATCTGGTTTGTCTATTTAATTTTGATTTTTTTTAGACAGGGTCTCCCTATGTAGCCCAGGCTGGCCTCGAACTCATGGGGATCCTCCCAAGTGCCAAGATCACGGGCGTGCGCCACCACACCAGGCCCACAGCTCCTCTGGGAAAGAACTATTTTTGCCTGTTGTAACTCCTTGAGCTTTCTTCGAATTCTGATAAACTGCTTGGGTAGTTTTAGGTAGATTTGTGAGATGAAGACCACTGGCAGTCATATTTATGCACACAACTAATCTTCTGTTTTGTAAACAATCTAATAATCTTTACCTAGATTTTTTTTTTCAGGTACCAGGGATCAAATTTAGGACTTTGCGCTTGCCAGGCAGGCTCCATGCCACTGAGCTACATCCCTGGCACCTTTTTACCTAGATTTTAAAAATCCAGTTTAAACTGGGTGTGGTAGCACACAACTGTAATCCCAGCATTTGAGAGGCTGAGGCAGGAGGATCACTGAGGTTGAGGCCAGCCTGGGCTACACAGTGAGTTCAAGGCCAGCCTGAACTACATAGTGAGACCCTGTCTCAAAAAACCTAAATAAATAAATAAATCCAGTTTAATAGTTATTATCTAAAATATATTTGTTTTGTTTTTTGTTTGGTTGCCTTTTTAAGACAGGGTGTTGCTATATAGTTCAAACTGGCCTCGAATTTACTATGTAGTCCAGGATAGCCTGGAATTCTCATGATGATCCTAATGCCTCAGCCCCCTGAGTGCTGGGATTACTGGCACACATCACCACCACCAGCTATTTTGTTTTTGCAGTAATAAGGACTGAACCCAGAGCGTATACACTGAGCTATATCCACAGCCATTTTTTATTTTCTCTTTCTCTTTCTTTCTTTCTTTCTTTCGACTAGTGGCGATCCTCCTGCTCCACCAAGTATGGCTTTCCCATTAACTCTAAAAAGATTATACTAAAAAAAATTGAAACACCACACTTAGACAAAGCCACTTGAAGGAAGGAATTGGATAAGAAGCCTAAAGTTACCAATAAAGACACGGAGTGCGCGGCGCGGGATCGATATCCATATCACTTTTTCTGTGGCTTTTAAACTTTTCTGAAAGATTCTCTCAGGTTCCTCCAACAGCTTCCCGGCGCTGCTTCAGTTCTGGAGGCCTCAAGCGCACCCATCCATACCCCAAACATACAGCAAAAAGGGGAAGAAAAACTCAAGACCAAAGTACTCAGCGGCTGCGTCCGTCACCTGCAGATCGGAACCCGGGATGAGGATCCGAAATCAAGAAAGTTCTGACTGACTCAAGTCTCTTTCTGATCGGACTGGCTCCACCGTCCTGCCCCTGCCGCAGTCCCCGACCAACTCCTGGGCCGGGCTCCGCCACCTTCCGGAGCGCGGAGAGGTCCCGGGGAAGCGTCGGCCCGGAGCGCCTCCCCCACGGGCGCCCGGGAACCAGCGCTCCCTCCGTGGGGTCCAGCCCTCGCCCGGGCCGGGCACTCTGATAACTAACCCGGCGGCCCTGGAAGTGGCGCCTCCCCACACCCACCCGCCCCCGGGAGAACGCAGGAAACGTCCGGGCCTCCAGAGGGCTCCTCCGGGCCCCTCTCTGCGCATCTGCGTTCTTTGTCATTCTAATGAGCTGCTGGGGGCAGCCTTTGTCAGCTCCGGAGAGTTATGCAAATGACTGGGGTCGGTATTGTTATTACTAAGAGGAGCTCGCTTTCAAAAATCACTTTGACTATTCTGGCCCCCAATCCTGTCGGTCCCGGGCGGGGGGGGGGGGGGGGGGCTTTGCGCGGTTTGCAGTCTCCCGGTCTCGTGTTACTGCAGGTCGGAAACACCAACGCTCAGGCCTTCCTGCTCAGAGGAGCCACGAGCCCGGACATCCCGGTGTGCGGAGCTTGAATTTTGGAGTCCGACCGGCAGAGGCTGGGCTCTCTCCTGCGCTGTCGTTACTGTTTGCCATCGGATCACTTGGCTCCTTGTTGCCTTAGTATTTCCAGCCCATGAAAGGGGAGTGGACACTCTGGTGCTTGACAGAGTGGCACAAACCTGTAACCCCAGCATTCTTGGAAGCTGAGTCAGGAGGATTGCATATTCAAGCCCAGCGATTTAGAAAAACTTGGTCTCAAAAATTAAAAAAAAAAAAATTCTGGGAATGTAGCTCAGTACAAAAGCCCTGGGTTCAAACCCCAGTACTGGAGGAAAAAAAAATTTTTTTTCTAAAGTGTCACTGTGACCACGTGGGGAGCTCGGGGATGCAAAGCCCTAGAGGACCAGAGCTTGTGAGTGCACCATGCCGAAGTGGCTGTCTGGAATCAGCTAGCAGGAACTGGCAAGATTGCCAGATTTACAGATAAAAATACAGTATGCAGGATTCCAGTTGAATTTCACATAGGCAACTTTTTTTTCTCCAGTTCTGGGGCTTCAACCCAGGGCTTCCTACCTGCTAAGCAGGCACTGTACCACGGTACTCCTCCCCTCGGCCCCGGTAAGTTTTAGCCTGCGTAGACCCCACATATTGCATGGGAAATAGTCATACTAAAAAAAAGTCATGCCCCAAATTCAAATTTAACTATTTTACCTCACAAACCTAGCACAAGACTAAAATGCCTAGGATGTTTTAGTTTTTGTGGCACAGGGGAGTGAAGCTATGCTAGCCAATGCCCACTGTGCCACATCCCCAGCCCTGGATGAGGGTTTCTGCTGCCAGAGAGAAAGAAGGCTTCCTCCAGTATTGCGGACTCTGGGAGAGATGTGAAAAGCACGAGAAGAAACATGGGCTTGAACGCCAAGGCCTTGAAAGGCCAGTGCCCTCCAGGCCTGGTTGACTGCTGTCTGCTCTCAAGCCAGCAGCAGTCTGGAAGCCTGAAAGAGGGCGGGGCTCAGCTGGCCCAGCTCCCCAACTCCCAGTCTTCCCAATGTCCCCTCCTCATCCACTAGGCCAACAGCAGCTCCCCAGCCCACCCTCTCTGAGCCAGAGGGACAGCACAAAGGAGCTAGATCAAGGTGGTAAATCAAGAGCAAAGCTAGGACTGCATTAGTAACATCCCAAGGAGCCAAGCTATGTCACTACAGAAAGCCACAGACGGGCAGGACACACCTCAGAGGTGGTTTAACCTGCTGCAGCCAGACTGGCTACATTCACATGCACAGTGCCCCTGCTGGATATATGACCACTCCATCCCTATGGCCCCTAGCAGGACACTCATCCAATAAACATTTCCCATTGGCTCCTCCCATAGGCAACTCCCAGTCCACTCCTGTCGCCTTACCTCCTAGTCTCTCTTCTCTTCCAAGGTCACAGGCCTCCCTCTCCCACCTCCACATCACTGGTCAGCCTTAGGGACCATTTCTGATATATCTCAGGGGCCATCCCCACTGCTCAGCTGAGACTTACTATTACTCACCAGAGCTGCTGGTGCAGCCCCTTCCCCACTCTGAATTTACCCAGCTCTGTTTCCAACAAAAGCAGGTCTCATCTTGCCACTTCCCAGCTGCAAAGCCTCCTGTATTAAATCAGAAGCCAAGTCCCAGCCCTTAGGAACAGAAAAGCAGGACAAACCAGGGTGGCTGAATAAAACAAGCCTCTTCCAGTCAAGGGGGTGAAACTTACTCATGGGGGGCGGGGGGTCCTGAGAGGGCCGAGGGCCTGGGCGGCACAGCCGCCTCCTAACTGCAGGGGTGTAGAGCCCGGGCACAGTGACTCAGTCTAGGCTAGGACCGGTTACCAAATGGCCTCCCAGTTTCTATCTTAAATGCTCATATATAATATAAAAAATACCAATTAAAACTGGAGGACTGGGGATGTAGCTCAGTGATACAGCTTTTGGTTACCACGCAAGAAGCCTTGGATTCAATGCCCAGTACTGCAAGCAAAGAACTATGAGAGCCCATTTTCCCCCTACCAGATAGGTAAAACAAATAAAAACCCAAAATAACTCAAATGGACAAAAGCGTCTGAAACAGGCCCTGGCCCACATTTTTGGAGGGAAGTTTAATCATCCATAGAGCCACTCTAGAGGAGCAACCCCAATATCTATCAAAAAGTTAAATATACAGCCAGGCATGATGGGAAAAGTACTGTAATCTCAGCACTCTGGGAGGCTGAGGCAGGAAGACTGGGAGTTTGAGCCCAGCCTCAGTAACTTAGCAAGACTTTGTCTCAAATAAAGGTGAGGAAAGGGCTGGGGATTTAGCTCAGTGGTTCTGCCACCTGCCTCGCAAGTGCAAGGACCCGAGTTCGATCCCCAGTACCAAAGGAAAAAAAAAAAAAAAAAAATGTGAGGGGCTGGAATGTAGTCAGTGTGAAGGCCCTGAGTTCAATCATCAGTCCCAATAAATAAATAAATATCCAAGATCTTTGTCCCAGCAATCCCACTTTCTGAAGTTTATCTACTGGTACATAGGTAATGAAAACATACATAATATGCACCAGGATATTAATTAGAACATTGTTTTCCTAGCTAAAGTTTGGAGCTCAAATGGGGGCTGGCTAAATAAAATATGCTACAACCATACAATTAACATTGTGTTAAATGAGTTGTGGTGGGGCATACCTGTAGTCCCAGCCCTGAGGAGGCTGAGACAAGAGGATTGCCATGAGTTCTAGGTCAGCATGGGCTAGACAATGAGTTTAAGACCAACCTGGACTACTTCGTGAGACCTTGTCTCCAAAAATATGTGTATGTATATATGTGTGTGTGTGTGTGTGTGTGTGTGTGTGTATTATTAAAAAGAGTGGGCCAGGGATTTAGCTCAGTGGTTCTGGCGCCTGCCTCGCAAGCGCAAGGTCCTGAGTTCAATCCCCAGTACCAAAAAAAAAAAAAAAAGAGTGAGGCAGTTAGGTACTGAAATTACGTGATCTTAATTAAGATATGTTATTTGGGGGCTGGGATGTAGCACAGTAGTGGAGCATTTGTTTAGCATGCACAAAGCCCTGTGTTCAATTCCCAATTCTGAAAAAAAAAGAAAGGAAAAGAAGATATATTATATGCAAAAGCAAAATGGAAAATAGTGTACACAACACATAAATTGTTGATTTAAAAATATATGGGGGGCTGGGGATTTAGCTCAGTGGTTCTGCCACCTTCCTCAAAAGCACAAGGTCCTAAGTTCAATCCCCAGTACCAAAAAAAACCCCCAAAAAACCACCCTCACACCTAAAAATATATAGGGGCTGGGGATATAGCTCAGTGGCCCTGTGCCTGCTTCACAAGTGCAAGGTCCCGAGTTCAATCCCCGGTACCAATAAATAAATAAATAAATAAATGAAAATATATAAATGAATAATATGAATGGAATGTCTCTTCTGGAAGGGTAAAAAGGAAACAGCTAACAATGGTGGGTGTCTTCGAGTCTCAGGCTGGATACTGGGAGACCCAGGAAAGCAGTGGAAGACAGGCTTACTTTTTTGTACCTTTTGAATTTTGTGCGTGCATTTCATCCATGTGCTTTATATTTCATATACAGTGTGTGTATATATATGTATGTAAATAATGTTAAAAGCAAGCAACATTTCCACCACAGTGCTCCATGAAAGAAAGTAATGAACGTATTAAACAGCTGCATGGCCCTCAGCCAGGTCCCATCCTTCCTGGCCTCAGTTTTCCATCTACAGAATGGGAGTGTTGGATGGAAAGAGTTTTGCTAGACATTTATTTCTTTTTTTCTTTCTTTTTTTTTTTTTTTGGTACCAGGGATCAAACTCCGGACCTTGCGCTTGCAAGGCAGGCACCGGAACCACTGAGCTAAATCCTTGGCCCTTGCTAGACATTTGTTACATGTTACAGCTAACCAACCAAGGGAGCACTGGGGCAGTGACATTTGTGACCTGGAGCAGGGGAACAATATAAAATGGCATAGATGAAACTAGGATGCAGTGCTCATCACCCGAAGGACTGGGTCCCTTCTCTGGGTTTTGAGAGGTGACCATGGACAATGTTGAATCTACTTGGACTGGAGGAGCCTGCCTGGTCCCCACCAGCCCTGCAGATGCCAGCTCCCCAGGCTTTGGCAGCTTCTCACTTCCTCCCCACCAAAGCCCTTGGGTGGCCCAGGGGAGGAGCTGAAGCTGGCAGCAGGCAGTGTTCTGAGGGGCAGAAGGGAGGGCTCTGCCTCCTCCTTGGCTGACATCCTGGCCTCCCTCTGCCTTGCTTACCTGTCTGTCTGTCTCCTCTCAGCCTCTCATGGCCCGTTCATAGGAGGCAGCTCCTACCCCCAGCCAGAGCCAGGTCTCCTGTGACAGAGGACAGATGTGCCAGAGGCTGGGAGTTTCTCTGAGCCTCCCTGGGAGGTAATGGCATCAGCAATCCCAGCCCCTAGAGCATACTCAGAGGCCCAACCTCAGCAGGAAGTCACCTTCTTACAAAGATTTCCACCAGAGTCAGCAGTGGGGTTTTCTCTTAATATTTGGAGCCAGTGGAAAAATACATGGGAATCAGAAAAGATTGGTCATATTTCCTGTTCTTCATTCCCTCGCCTTTTCTCCCTGGGTTTTAGAACCAGAGGTCTTGAGTTCCTGTCCTACATTAGCCCTGGTTCCCTGACAAAATCTCTCCCCTTTCTGAGGCTTCATCTGCAAGAAGAGACTTGAGCCCAGGAGGCTACATGTCAACAGGCGTGCCCAAGTGGTTCCAAGACAGGTGGACTGTGCACAGGCAGCAGGGATGCCTGTGGCAGGAATTGGCAGGAAGGGTATTTTCTGCTAGGAATTCCATC
Organism: Heterocephalus glaber; assembly: GCF_000247695.1. The sequence continues at coordinate 6,983,150 of NW_004624786.1, read as the reverse complement.
CAGAAGCTGAGGGTCTGAACTGAGCAAGCCAGGCTTCCGGTAAGGAAGGGGAGGTTCCTCTGGGTGGGCCTTGAGTCAAGCTGTCATCAGTTAGCCTCTACCTGAAGATGACAAGGAAGCCAGTGAAACAGAGAGCAGGGGCAAGCAGAGAGTGCCAAGCCCTGGTTCATTCTGAGCGTCAGCCTGAGCCTGGCAAACCCGCCCTGCTCTTGGGGTAAATTGGGTGATTCTGGTTATTCATAATCAAATAATCCTAATGTGTACTCAATTCTATAATTCTATTTGCATTTTTTTCTTTTTTTTTGGTACCGGGGATCAAACTCAGGTCCTTGCGCTTGCAAGGCAGGCAGTGTAACCACTGAGCTAAATCCCCTCTAATTACATTTTTTTAAAAAAGAGGAACACGATAGAGATTAATACTATAGGAATAATTACATAAAAATTCCTATCAAAAGCATGGAAGCTCAGTGTGGTAACACACGCCTATAATCCCAGCACTCTGGAGGCAGAGCAGAAGGATTGCTGTAAGTTTGAGGCCAGCCTGGGCTCTATAGTGAGTTCAAGACCAGCCTGGACTACACAGAGAGAACTTGTCTCAAAATATACAAAAAACAAACAACATGGAAGCCAAGCATGATGGTGTATACCTGCAATCCCAGCTACTTAGAAGATTGAGGCAGGAGGATTGTGCAAGTTTGTATACAGCCTGGGCAACTTGGTAAGATGCTGTCTCAAAACTAAAAAGGGCTGCAGATGTAGCTCAATGGTCTCCAGTACAGAAAACAAAACAAAACCAAAACACCAAAAAACCAAAAAAATACACACACAGCTTGGAAGAGAGGTCTTTAACAAAGTATTCAGCCACTTAACTTCTCTGAGCCAGTATTTCTTCATTTATAAAATGAGTTTGATAATACCTAGCTCAAAGAATTGTTGTCAAAACTAAATCAGATAACTCAAGTAATAAATAGTTCTCAAATATTTGCTAGAATAAATGAACTTTGACCTTTGCTTCAAACCATATGCCAAAATTAACTCAAAATAGATCATAGACCTAAATTTAAGATCTAAAGCTATAAAAATTTTAAAATAAAACTTATGAGAAAACATGAGCAGCTTTGGGTTTGGAAAAAGATTTCTTAAATATGATGCAAAAATATGAACTATAAAAGAAAAAAAAAATGCCAGGCATGGTGGCAAGTGCTTGTAATCCCAGCACTCTGGGAGGATGAGGTAGGAGAATCCCAAGCTCAAGCCCAGCCTGGGCAGCTCAGCGACTTGGCAAGACCTTGCCTCGAAAGTAAATCAATACAAAGGGCTAAAGATGTAGCTTAGTGTGAAGGCCCTGGTTCAATCCCTAGTGCCACAAAAAAGAAAAGGAGGAAGGGAAGGAGGGAGGGAGGGAGGGAGG